>JAOTRI020096339.1:0-14816 GCA_028564885.2 Zoanthus sanctaehelenae | reverse complement strand
GACGCAAAGATCAGAAATTGCAAGTCCAAAAATTATATTCAGTTTTGACAAGCAGCCTTGGTTATGCAAAAGAATGTTATACACTCTTCTATGAAACAAAAGAAGAATTACACATTTCCTGATGGTTTTGTCTTACAAGTTATTTTGCGTCCCAGTAACTAGCTATTTCACGGGTTTAATTAAATGACCATACAGAATATATATAGGCTTCTGATGCAGACCAACGAGTGCTTAAATTCAGTACAAAGGGACTTTCCATTCTGAAATTTGTTTATCTTATACATACTGAGATTTTTTAAGAGTATTTTATTGTTTTTTTTTCTTTTTTTTGACAAATTACAGGCCTAGAAGTATCAAGTTAGAGAGTACTATGAACGATACAATCAAGAAATTAACAAAGCATAATAGAATTAGCAGATTTTGATGTTCAATTACTAAGAAAACTATGTTCACCTTCAAAAAGTCAACCAAATTTATGAATTTAAAAGCAACAATACCGCCAATGTCAATGGAAAAAGTTTCCAAACATTTTGCAGGCTTTCTTCGTCTGTCGACTCAAAAACTCACTTGATACGCTTGAAGCTACGTTTTAAAGAAAACGAACTTTCAGATATATCTGGTGATTTATTCCCTGTATTTATTGTGTTCATGTACAAAATTGTGTTGATCAAGGCCTGAGCATTTGAAAAACCAAATAACTGCTTTTCGTATGAAACAGAAATTTCGTTTTCTGTAATAGCTTCGGCTGGATTTGGCTTGTTCACATTGCCAGTTTATTTAGTTCTTTTCTTCTTTCTTTTAGAGCGGCTCTCACTTGCTCAAACTCTTTATTTTCGAGTGTGTTCGCTGGATAGTTTTTAATTTTAAGATAACAGTTAAAACTACAAATTAGACCTCGTAGACGTAAAGGTTCTAAGTCTTCGCCGTCTTTTCTCCGCACAACAACAATATATTCATTGATATAGATGTTCATCTTGGAAGGTTGGATTTGCTCTAGGTTTCTCTTTTTTCTTCTGCTTCTTTGAAACCCTGATTGGTTAACAAGACGCGCGAAACAGGTTTTCAAACAGTAAAAAGCACTTGAAAATCTCAGTGTGTATAAAACTATTGATTAAATTAAATGTTCACCTTCGTTTGATCACGTGCTGAAACATGGACTGAACTTTGTACACTGGACATTGGATGCTTGACTTTGGACGCTGGACTTTGGACTCGTTAAATTTATGTTCCGAAAATAAGATATAACTAAACAAGATTCCATTAGTTGTATACTTGTCTTTACTTCAGTTAATTGCAACTATCTATTCTTATTAGTATTAGTATTACTGTAATGTTTTATTTGAAATATAACATAAAGTTTCATATTTGCTATAGTTCTGTTTGATTCATTCTATTCAAGAAGCAATCCCATTCAATAAACAACATCTTTCCAACACTTATGTGTTTGATACCGTAGCAGTGCATTTTTCTTGGGTGCTGAAGTTTTAAGATGTTTCCCACTCTAATTTTGCATTTGTTTGTGCACCTGAATATGGGTGGTATAGCCAACCAAAATATTGTGCATATGAACTTTTTATGTCGTATCGGTTTTACGGTTTTAGGATTCTAAGATAAAAGCATGTGAATAAAGGGCAAAAGGAAAATGAACTGAGAAAGGAAAATGAAAAGGCAAAAGTTATACAAATTAGGAAAAAAAAGTAATACTATGTTAACTTAGAAAACAAAGTGTGAAGAATTGAGTAGCAATACTAAAGATCCTGGTAGCAACTTCCACGGATGCCTTGCATCTTTATCAGCAAGCTTGTCAAGACTTTATCCATTTTACACATTAGATATATTTTCTTAAAATTGGCCTCTAAATCAAGAAAGCTTAGAAATACTACTCGATTTAAACAGTAGAATAATCCAATCGATTTTCTGTTGACGAAAAAAGTATTCCCTTTTTTAAAGTATAAGTAAATGAAATAAATAAAAGTTTTATTGAGGAAAACGGAAATGATTCGACTTCTTTACAATTTTAAAGTAAAAACGCAAAGCTTGAGGATTGTGGTTTTCTTTGCATCACTAAAAATGAATGACGCACTTCTATCATAGTTTTGGTACATTTAGCAAGTCTTTTCACAATCATAAGTTACAATGTTTAAATAATTTTTGCTTAAAGTGTTGTTTATGTCAAATTTAGAAATACTTTTAGATAACCAAGTTTGCTGTAAAGCACTTCCTACCTTCCACCTTGTGGTAAAGTTTTCTTTACTTCTTATCTTTTGAAGCTCTATGATCAATTAATCTGATTCTATCATTTGACAAACAATTTAAGTCTAACAATTAATTCTTGGCTTCCATTCATATTGACGTCAATACTTAAATAGCTAGAATACTTGTTGTAGCTCAGTTTGATGACCTACTTCAAATCCGCGCAATAACACTCTCAAAGGCAAGGATATATTTTCGTCCACTAGGATAATCTATATTACCAAGATTCTACAACAAAGTTTCATTAACACCAACAAATAACCACTAAAAACACCTCGCCAAATCTAGTTGGAAAAACATTTCCTACCTTTTAACTTTTGTGAAAGCTTCTTTACCTTTTATCAAAACTTTATATGCAATTTATTCGAATTCTGAACACAAATACTTAAAGTCTATCAACTCGTGTCGCTCACTTATATTAAGGGGATGCTTTAAACAAAGAAAAACTTTCTTGTGGTTGAGTTTAATGACCTACATAATATTTAAGTCCATATAACTTTCAAAGCAAAAAACAAACATTCATACTAACTAGAACAATCTAGCATCATCTATTTTATCCAGAATTTACTGTATAGGTTTAAGAAGCTGAACAAAGAACCGGTGGATAAACATCCCTAAATTTTGTTGAGAAGGCATTTTTGACCAGTTCCACCTTCTGCTAAATCTTCTTCAGCTCTTATCATTTTTTGAAGCTCTACAATCTTCTTCTATCAATCCATAAGTACATTTACATTGACGGGATGACTTAAATAACGAGAAACTTCTTGTGGCTGATAGCGTACTTTAAATCCGCGCCATTACACTTATAATGTAAGGGTTTACATATTTTTGTTTTACCAAAATAACAAAAACCTCTTGTTGCTGAGTTGATGGCCTACTTCATATCCGCGCCAAAAACACTCTCGAGGACAAGGAATTTCATATTTTTGTCGTCCAGAATAATCTGTACTTCTAAGATTTTACTGCACGGTTTCGCCAAGATCAACAAATAACCGTTGGAAGTCACTTCCTATCGGCCACTTTCTGTTAAAGTTTCATTTAAGTGTTATTTTTTAAAACACTACGATCAGTTTGACTGACTCTTTTGCCTCACAAATAATTAAATTTATCAACTCTTGTCGTCACCCATTTACATTATGGGATGACTCAAACAACGAGAAAGGCTTCTTGTGGTTGTATTGAGTTTGATGGTTCACATCATACCGCGCCATTACATTTTTTAAGTTAAGGGCTAATATCTTTTGGTTAACAAACTAGTATGTCTTATCAAAACTATAGAATAAACTTTCGCTAAGATCAACAATTAAAGAGAGTCGAGGGATCTCGCCAAAACCTGTCGAGAAAGCACTTCCTATCGTCTGCTTTCAGTTAATGTTTCTTAACTTTAGATTTTATTTTGACCTTTTAATGCCAGTTGTACTGCTAAATTCTCCCAGCTTGTTCCCATCTTTTTCATTGAACAATTTTGAGAGAGTTTTACTTTTAGTCTTCTGAAGTATCCTTTGTTTGATCAATATCAGTTTTTCATTGGCAAATGTTTTATTTTGTATGTTTTATGTTAAAGGAAGTTGGTTGTTGATACTATTTTGAGAATGAAAGAGTTAAAACTCAACCTATCTGATTTTATCAGCTTTCAAATACTAATAATAATATCCACTCGTAGTATGCACTCATTTATATTGACGAGATGCATATTCTCGCAGCTGAGTGTAATGGCCTACTTCACATCCGCGCCCATAAAACACTGAAAGACAAAAGTTATTATATTTTTGTCAACTAGGATAATCTGTTCTACCAAATTATATAGCAAAATTTCTACAAGCTTAACATATAGCCCGAAGTGGAAACACCTTGCCAAATCCTGTTGAGAAAACACTTCTTTTCTTTCACTTCCATTAAAGTTTGTTAGTTTTAGTTTCTGTTTTATTACTCAATCTAGATATCTGATTCTATCAACACACAAATCCTTAAACTCCATTCACTCGTTTACATTGACGGGATGCCATGAATAATATAACGAGAAACTTCTTGACTGCCTACTTCATATCAGCGCCCACAACCCTCTTTAAGGCAAGGGCTTATATTTTTGTCATATATAGAATAATATATCCTATCAAGATTCTAATGCACAGTTACATTAGGATCAACAAACCTGAGTCCATTACATTGTCAAAGAAAAACATCCATGTCAACTAGAATAGTTAACAATTATTGCAAGAGCGCGCGTTAGACATGAAATGGTAATAGCTAACTAGGAGCGTCGTACCGAGGTGGTTATAGTCGTCTTTTATTTCATACATTCTGGGGTTTTTTAAGTGCGTTTTTACTGTTTGAGAACCTGTTTCGCGCATCTTGTTAACCAATCAGGATCGGGAAACAAGTTTTTCACACGTAAAAAAACGTTTCAGCCAATCACAAAGCTCCTGGTTTTGCGAACTGGCAATCAAAATGGTAGATTGTGGTAGTAAATTTGTGTGTCTTGATAAGTGCATGAACTGTTTTATTGAGGAGCAAACTGACAGAAATACCTTGCAAAAACAGGTAGAGAGGTTAGTTTACAGAGCGAGCTTCTAAGTAGTAAAAGCGAAGAGAAAAACCTACGAGATATAAATGGCAGTTTTAATCGTAAACTTAAAACTAGAAAATATCCAGCAATTACACTCCAAGATAAAGAGTTAAAGCAAGTGAGAGCTGCTCTAAAAGTAAAATGCAAAGAACTGAAAAAAAGACTGGCATGGGGAACAAGCCGCATGCCGCTGACGTTATTACAGACAAAGAAATTTCTTTTTGTACAAAAAGGATATTTATTTGGTATTTCAAGTGCGAGCCCTTGATCCACACAATTTGACACATGAACACAATAAACACTAAGAACAAATCACTAGATATATCTGAAAGCTCGTGTTCTTCAAAACGTAGCTTCAAGCTTATCAACTAGTTTTTAAATCATTGAACGAAGAAAACCCGCCGAACGTTGAAAGCCTTAAGCTTTTGCATTGAGTTAGCCATATCATTGCTTTTTAGTTCATAACTTTGGTTAAAGTTTGAAGGAGAACATATTTTATTGCTAATTTCACTTTTAAATCGGCAATATTCTGTGAAAGTTTACTCTATTATGCTTTATGTTGTGGCAAGTTTTTTGATTTTATTGGTCATTAGTACTCTCTGACTTAGTACTCCTGTGGTTTGTTAACAAAAATATAATACTCTTAAAAATCTCAGTATGTATAAAATAAACAAATCTCAGAATGCAAAGTCCTTTTGTACGGCATGTACGCACTCATTAGCCAGTATAAAAAACCGCCATTGTTCGCTATGCTCATTTGATAGGTTTCTGACACAAACCTACTCGTTCGTAAATCCTGTACGGCAGAAGTTTCCATTAAAAAATCTATTTATATCTAACAAGCGCGAATGGAATAATTGTTTCATTGAATTTCATGAGCTTTTGGAACCCTTCCATACTTAAAATTAACAACAAACTTGTAAATTGATAACCGATTTTTTTTGTTAGTTTCCATTTATGGTCATTCGATATAAGAGCTGATAACCGAGATTGAGTTAACCAATCAAAACATTAGAAACGCAATATTCGTGGTTAAAAATTTAGTAATCTAGAACTGATAATCTCTACTACAAGATTTTACAGTATAGGTTTAAGAAGCTCGACAAAGAACCGGTGGATAAACACCGGCAAATCCTGTTGAGAAAGCACTTTTTACCTTCCACCTTTTGCTAAATGTTCTTCAGATCTTATTTTCTAAAGCTTTATAATGAATCAATTTCTAATTCTATCAATTTACATATACTTTAACACTATCAACTATTATATACGTTTACATTGAAGGGATGTTTTAAATAACGAGAAACTTGCTGAATTTGATAACCGACTTCATATCTGCGCCATTACACTCTTTAATGTAAGGGTTTCTATAGTTCTGGATTACGCTTTAAGTACAATGAAACTGAGGAAGTCAGACATCACATATGACAAGCATATGCTAATTGAGAGCGAACAAGGCAGATAAACAGAGTGCGTTAAGTATCAAGAGGTAGATGGCGTGAACAGTTTCTACGAAAGAAATTAAACATTTTATTAACTTTAGAAATGATAGAATTAATATGCGTTGCCAAATGGGTGGGGCGGGTGGCGGTTGTTTTTGAATAATCGGTTAAAATGTTTTCATGACCCCCCTTAACTTTCCTTTAACTTTGTGAGTGACCCCCCTTCCTCAAACCAAAGAATTTAAAATAATCATAAATTCAGTACATAGAGAATAATAGATGGTCATGCGGGGATATTGAATTTATCTTCGAGTGTTCACATCGATATCGAACGATATCGTATTTTTACGTGTGTTCAGATACCAAATTTCTCGGTGGTAGAAATCCTTGTAAAACACTGCAGTTAATATAATAAAATAAAATATTCAGCGAGACAGTAGTAGCAACATCAAGGGCTGAGAAAAAGCCAGACAGTACTAAATTAGAGTTGACAAGTTCTACCAGTAAGCCTGGATGCACTATAAGTTGAAAAAAAGTTTTTAAACTATTAAAATACTGTACATTACAGGTAAATGATTGAAGCTTTCACCAATATTTATAATTGCAGTAAGGGAAGTAATGTTGTTCACTTCAATTTAGAACGTAACTGAGGAATATCATCATAGTTATAATGTTATGTCTAATTCAGCAATTGTCAAGTTAAAAAAGAATGTAATCCGTGAAGAGCTTACAAGGCTTACATGCACATATACCCTTGACAGTAGTATAGGCTTTTTAAGTTTACCCCTCCATAGTTGTCTAGGTACTACTTAGTCATTTTTGAAGAAGAATTTTTCAAAAAAAAAAAGGTTTTATTAAACATTGATAAGTCTCGAAGAATTCGCTTCCCAATTATAATTTGTTGTGTGTTCTACGATTGATCCGACTTCTTTTATCCTTTTATTCCGTGGAGCTTGTTGGACTCGCCAGTTTGAATAAGTGGGGAAACAAATAAAATTTTCAAGGACTTTTACAAAAATGAAAAATCCATGTCACCGAGGTTACCGTTCAGTTTAAGCGGTGTTTTTGTTTAGTAGAGCATATCTCTGTTAGTTCGCAACGTAAGCCTATAAACCTATATATCACGGAAAAGCTTATTAAATTCTGTAAATCGCTGTTTAATTTTTATTTAGTAATTTCAAATAAATAAAAAGATCGAAAGCCTTGTTTTTCGACTACTGTGTTCTCTTTCGGGAGTTCCAAGTTCAAGATGCTGCGTTTGATGGCATCGCTTTTTATATTTTCTTATTTGACACTAATTGAAGTCCAAAAATGTGTCGGCGTTTTTTGAAAGGCCGGTTTGTTTTTATTTTACAACCGAAAACCAGAATTAGCGCTTTCGAAAACGAAAGCAGCGGAGTTTTATCGCAATAACTTTAGAAAATTTTTAAATTTTAAAAAATGCTGACACAGTTTTGAACTTCAGTTATTTAGCTGTAAAACTGCCAAATTCAGAGTTAATGGCGAAAAACTCCCCAAGTTGGAACCTCGATTTCCTACATTTGACATAAAAATAGTTTCGAGAAAAATGTTTTTAAAAGTTTTGGCGTTCCCTCAAGCCCACCGCATGATATGTTTATTTTTCTCCGCTCACAAGAACATTGCGCCAATTAAAATCACTTCCAGTCGTAATGTCTCCCACGAAGTGCGAAACTGAAAACAAATCGACAGAGATGATTTTTATAATCCGGCAAAACTGACGCCAAAGGGCACTGTCAAAACAATAGAGCGCGACGAGCCATTTTAATTTCGGTGAAATTTTCTATATCAAAATCTCTTTAAATGAGATATTGCATATTTTTTTGCACATTTAAAGGTTTACTAATTATTTATGCGAATGGCTAATAATCCAAGCTAATAAAATGGATCAAACCTATTTCAAACCAGCAAATTATGCATGTGAATCTTCCTTGAATATTTAATCAGTCAGTTCGAACACCATTCCATTGTCTTCAGATTGTATATTTAATTACCTAAATTAGCTAACGGCCACGCTCTGCTGAAGAACCTCTGAGGTGAGGCGCCTCGAAACATGTAAGTTTTAATATATATGATGAAACTGAAGACTTTGATTAGCTAACGGCCACGCTCTGATGAAGAGGTATGGCGCCTCGAAACATGTAGGTTTTGACCCTTTGACAACTAAAAGGGCCTAAACTGCCCGCACGATATGGTACCGAGTTAAAGAATTCAGTCTTTCTTAAACAAGAAAACCATGTTTCGACTTTGGTTTTAAAGCAAACTTTAGTAGTCTCTTTAAGTTTGGAGAGCCAGTGATGCAAGAATAAAGTGTCATTTCTGCAGAAAGTCATTAGTTGAAGCGCAAAAATTGAAAAAAATACCGTTTTGCGTCGTTTATGGAACGGGAATATCAACGATGTTTGTCCTTGAATTTTTTGATGAAATTTTCATTCCCAGCAAACAAAACAGCTTTCACAACAAAATTCAGACCTAGTACTGAGATATAGTAAGGTTTTTTTTAGCATTTTTTCAGTTTACGGATTGAGCTACAGCCGTTTCTTTGTACCAATCTTGCCCCAACGTGTTTCCGGCCATTTGCACGACCCAAATGCATTCTGGGAAGACCAAAAAATTTTGACAGCATTTCCTGCAGTAATCATTTTTTATATTAAGTGTACAGGCTCCACGGAGATCTGCCAAAATTTTATGCCTGTAGAGGTGAGGCGCTTAAAAAAACTGTAAGTTTTAACAAATGATGAAACTGAAGAATGTTGTTTTGGCAATAAGATTTATTATACTTTTTCTGCTAAACTGCCATTTTTGAAAGCAACAAAATTAAAGAAAATTTTGATAGCGGAATTCCTAATAATATGTTTGTAGAAAAAGGCGATTGGCTTTACTATATGTGGGCCTACGATTTTAATTACCATGTTCATTCGAACTACTCTGCCGTCAGAATTTTTTGCAACATTGACAATCTGGAAATTCCCCTGAGGAAATTCAACATTTACGGTGCAAAGTAAACAGCCTAACCCCAAAAATATATTTTTGACTTATCAATGAAATTGTTTATGCATCTGATATTCATTTTAAAATCGCTCAAACCTGTATTTTATAATGCGAAAAAATAGGAAGGAAAATTTTACTTGTATGTAACCCACCTGTAATTCAGACATATCACTAACATCAGAGAGTAATGAAACAGCATCATCATCTGGAGCTGCCAAGTTGTCCTGAGAGTATTGAGAGATAAGTTACAAACAATGCAGAAAAAACTATAATTGTACATGAAGCATTAAATTTATCATAAGGCATTATACTAAGCCAAAGAGAGACAACTTACGGATTTCCTTTGTCTTACAATATTCCTTTGCCATTCCTTTATAAGATTGAGTCTCCTTTCTTTTTCCTTTAGAAATAAAGAAAGGAACTTGTAACATCCATATGGTAACTAAGTAGATAATAAACAAATATTCTTTATTCAATGTCAATTGCGAAGAAAAAGGTTACGCATTCTTCCCCTTTTAATTGCTAAAAGGCTCAGACGAAAGTCGACTTTGCAGAGGAAGTAAAAACCCTACAGCATTACACTTAGCAATGCGATGGAGGGGAGGGACGGGCCACACTAAGCTAGAAAATGGTTATTATATCCTATGTTACTCAGGCTTCCAAATTCGTAACCCATTTAAACTGAAATAGTTTAATTAAAAGATGTCCTGACTGACTTCTATGATTTCAATGTGAGAGGGAATCCTGTTTTAAAAAAACAGTTCAACAATGCCCGTCTTTGGAAGTAGCAATCTGTGTTATATTTTTTTACAGAAAGAGATTAAAATGTAGTGTGTGATATATTTCAGTGAATTTAAATTCTAAATTTTCAGGTCCTATCAAACAAATTTGTTTTATAAAAAAGTTGAAATATTTTTTGCTCAATCCAATTTGTACAAAGTATTTTGTAATAAATTTTACAGAGATCACAATCATAGTAAAACTTACCATCAATTTTTGCTTTAGTTCGAGAATTGTTCTGGACTGACCTCTCAACTGACCTCTTAATCGATCTATTTCATCTTTCTGTATCAAAAACAAACTCTTTGAGTTTTGACATATACTGTAACCATTATAACCCTTTAAACCAAGAATTTAAATAAATACAAAACAAGTGTTTCCTGAGACAAATGAGTCTGTGAGAGTTAAAGTTCAATACTTTGTATGAAATATGGGTTGTTGAGGTTACAGATATAATAGTTGGCTTGATTACATTTACGGTTAATTGTAATAAATATTGAGTGTTTCCTTAAAACGGCTTTCTGAAGAGAGCAGAATAATCTTTCAAAATTTCCTTCATTAATGATAGCTAGTTAAAATGAATTTGTAAAAGTTTTTGATCCTTGTTTTATCAATGACTGTTTAACAGAGTAGTAAAACAATAGAAATAATACAGTAAAAATAGATTTACATATCACAAAATCGTACAGATTGAAATCGAGAAAGAAATATGTGAGTTCTTAGGGTAGCAATGTGGATGCTAAACAGAGATAAAAAGTATCATTTTTGTTCAACATTACCTCCAGTTGATTTAGCCTTGGGGTCTTTTGCTTTCCAGATTTAACATCTAAATTCCCTGTAACTTTTGTTTTTGCCTTTCTTTTCTAAACACCAGTAAATTCAAATACAATCAATTACAGCAAATTAAACAAATTCTTGTAAAAATAATAATTAATGCATTCTATTATATGGCTTGAAAATGTCTCACAATCTGATTGGTTGCTGATGCATAATAACAGTTCAAGATTTTCTTGTAATGACCAGTCGTATTTTTTGGCTATACGAACGCAACCAGAAATAAAAAATTACTTCCGATTGTGATAAAAATCGTAAAAAAGCCATAAAATAAATCTTAAAAAACATATAATAAATAAATTATTAATTTTAACAAATAATAGTTGTAATTTTGTTCCAATCTTTAGTGGCATTGTTTGAAGATGAAATAGATTGTTATTTATCGTGGCTGTTAGTTAATAAGTTAACTATTTTTTCTTTTGTCTCATGATAAGCCACTTTGATACTGTTCGCGAAATTTCAACTTCACTTCTTTCCATAGCGGCTTGTGTCCTGTTTCGCCGACGAAACAAAACACAAGCCGCTATGGAAAGAAGTAAAGTTTGTTGACAGATAAAAACACTGGTACACAAGAAAAGTGAAAGAAGCAATTCACATAAGACTAAACACCAACAACATCAACAGGGGCAACGGAGAAGATATTCTGAAAGCATGGATACCGACAATTAGAAAATACCAGAGCCAGCGATGCACGAAAAAAATAGCGGACGTCCGAAGAAAACGTATAGAAACGAAAACAACAGCCGGATCGAAATTAGCCAATCACAAAAAAACTACCGCCATACATAATGCTGTACCAACCAGTCAACTCCATCGCCTGAAGAATACTAGCAGTAGCAGTCGAAAACGTCGCGATAAATATTAAAGTGACTTATCGTGAGACAAAAGAAAAATAGTTCATTTATTATGACTCTTTTAGTGCGTGAAACTGGAAATGAAGAACTACTTCCGATTACGACAAAAATCGTAAAAAAAGCTATATAATAAATGGCTTAACCTTGACTGTTCGGTCATTACAAGGAAATCCCAAATCGTGGACACCACGGAACGATAATAATTAATAATAATTGCTTCTGTGCTTAAACACGATAATTGCTATATCCATGTTGTAGTTAATTTTTGGTCTCAATTAATTTTTTTCTAAGTACTTAATTTTTTTCCTTGGAACTAGTAAGTTTTTTTAAAACTAGGTTATATTTGTATCAACTGTCTGAATAAAAAAATTCTTTTTTTTCTCCTATACTTTACTTTTTTTATTCCCATCGTATACCTTATTCCTACTCCCACTCCACTTCACTATCTTTCACTTACCCCATATAACCCCACTCTAATCTTTTTTCTTTTTCTTTTTTGGTACTCACGAGGATTTGAACTGTCAACCTCTGGATCTCTAGTCCTCTTCCTAATCCATTTGACCACACAAGCAATCGTTGCAATCCACCCTATAATTCTCAACCTTATAACTTATAGGTCCCAGTCTCACCACTATAATGACTATAACTTAATCAAAATATACTAGTTGGAAAATATTACCTAGTTAGAAAACAAAATTAACTGAGACAAAAAATTAATAGCAAAATCCATAATATATAGAATTGAGGTTTTATTTCCTCCTTTTTCTTAATCATGAAGCATATAGAAACATTTTTGACTAAAAACTAAACAATGCATGGAGTCTGAATATATAAAACAATTTTAAACGTTTTAAACAAAAATAAACACACAAACTATTCTTACATGATTTCTTAGATGAATGGTTATATTGTTATTCTGCACTCCTGATTGCATGCAGGGCAATAAAGTTTCTTCAATCTTGTGAATATGTATTGAACTCTCCTTGCAGAGAAGGTGACAGGTGTTTTTTGGTCACGTTCTCTTTCTCTTCTCTACCATAGTCTGCGGAGAAACGTACAGGAAATGCTGTCTGGTTGTTTCTGTTAGAAGTCCAAATATTTTAAGAACGTGCCATAAATGTTTTCAGTGGATTAATTCATTTTGTCAAAGGCCTTCCCTAAATCTGTGTAGCTGACGTGCAAATACCTTTTCCATTCTGTGTACTATTCAATGATGTTGCACAAAGTGAAGATCCGGTCTATACACTCAAAATCTTGCTTGTTTGTTTTCAGTTGATGGTCTACTGCTACAGAGATCTGCTTGATGGTGAGCTTGCCTATGATCTTAAATGGGACAATCAGAAAATTATTCCTCTCTACAATTGCAATAATTTGCACAGAAGCATCATTATGGCAATACCCTCTGCCCAGGTATTGTTTCCTCTCACACTTTCAAGTTGTTGTCTCCCATGCTGATGCAATAATGGATGAAGAACTGGTGCTGAGATGAAGGCCTCTACGTTAAGGTTGTCCTGCGCCAGAGCACTTTTTTAATTCTTTAGGGATCTAAAGCTGCCATAACTTTCCTTTCATATGTCAGTATAAAGTGTGAAGGAATTGTACTTCCAATGAACAAATGTTAAAGTTTGTAGACCAGTAGGTACTTTATATTCCATTCTTTAGGACGACGGTGCTTATTGTCATCTCCTCAACTGTAGGTTGGCTCTATACCACAGGTCCCATCCCTTGTGCCTCTGTCTCACATTCTATGACAGTTAAGGCTGTCCCTTATCAATTACAATCTCAACAATTTTCATATAAACCTGGACTTTGAGTTAGAATGTAAATTACATGCATTACAGCTTAAACATGCTTAAATCACACTTCTATTGAAAATCGTTGGAGCTTTGATTTTTACATTAAGTGATTTATTCAGTTAATTGTCATTAAATACACTTACAGCATTCATAATTATTAATAACGATAATTAATAATATTGCCTGGATTAAGATAAAGTCTTCATATATAAAATAACAAAGAACATAAAGATATTGAAGTTATAAATGTAAAGTTATAACTTCAAGACTATGAGTTCCTTCAGGAGTAAACCAGAAGGCAGAAAGTGTTAATGGACTGTTATACAAAAGTTAAACGCACTTTCCTTAAAGGAACAAAAAGTAAAACTTAAGTTCCAAAGTCATATTCTTACCGAGATATACAAATAAAATGACAAAAAAGTTTTCAATAACCTTTTAACTTTCGCAGGCTACACTTTATCCAATACATATTTCAAACTTTTAACAACTTACCAGATTGTTAACTTCATCCAAAAGAGTTTTGTTTCTTAATTCTAACTTTTTGACATTTTGTGACAAGTCCGATATTCTCTTATCTTCTTTACGAATTTTGTTACGAGCTTCCAATTCAAGATTTTCAAGTTCTGAAAGCTGTTGATAAAAAATATTAAATGTTAGCCTCACCCTAAAACTTTACTTTACTTGGTTTTAAGTGTAAACTAATTAATACATACTACGTGCTTTCAATGGCAGAAAAAGTAAAACTTTAAGGTTACATAACACGTATTATGTTCACTTTTTCAATGAAATGAAATTGAATTATTTCAGTACTTTAACATGGCGAAAACGTTTTAAAAAATGTTGAAAACTCGAAAGGAAATTAAGGAGAATTGTTTGTTTTGTTTACATAGTAGATTTGAGATATTATTTAATTCCTTATCTACACGTTAACTAGATTCTATTCTGCAACAATGAGAAGTATGACTAAAATTATATTATTCTTCTTGTGCCGAAGATCATTTCACATCTGTGTTTTGGAAAGGAAACTATTCGCTATTTAAACATATGTCACCAGACAAATCTTTGATCAAAGATTCTAAATGGAACACAAATCCATACTGTTTCGGTGGGAAAAGAAAAAGAAAATCTAAGTTTTGTGCACTGCAATCGTACGTTGATAACTCGAAACTGTTGCTATTCTTTCAAGTTAAAGATTCTTTTTATGTGCCTGACAAACGACTTACTCCGCGAAATCGATTCCGGGAATGAAGTTGTTCTAGTGTTGCTAGACCTATCAGCAGCTTTC
>JAOTRI020096328.1:0-14817 GCA_028564885.2 Zoanthus sanctaehelenae | reverse complement strand
TTTCTGAGTTTAATACTTTTGAATTGGTCTCTTTTGAAATGTAAAAATATTTTTTACTTCATAGGCACTTTAAGAAATGTTCACATGAGGGTTGTCCATATATGGTAGAAATACTAGACAGTGCACCCGATTCTGATAGGACTGAACATTATTTCTATTTTGTTTAAATAAAAGTTTCTATCAATTTATTTAAAGGAAATACATTGGTATTCATTCATATCATTTCAATTCAGGGATGTGGCAAAAGCGTGTTGGTGAATCAGTTTGCTCATCTGTTGGCTTACAAAGTGCAGCCGGTTGTGTTATACCAGGTAATGTGCCCGGTATCCAAGATAGTTGTTTTCGTTCGGGCTAATAAAATTCTAGCTACGGTTGCAGGGCAATGCCTGCTATGGTTAATATACATACGACACATTTCGAACAACTGTTCATCTTCAGAAATAGAAACTCTGAAAAAATACTGGAGAAATCAGACGCCCCGAGCGGGAATCGAACCCACGACTCGCCGATTTCATGACTGGTACTCTACCACTGAGCTACCGAGGCAACTACAGTGGAATGGGCTGATTTTTTTATAGACTGATTTCAAAGCATTTGCCCCCAGACCTCTGGGACTGGGAATGGAAATTACTTCTGTTGATCGTCAAGCAACTTGCTCATCATCATTATTAATGTAATATAAACATATATCAATGTCTCTCTGATCACTAGTCGGGCGTGCTAACTACTACACTATCCTAATGTAATATACATGTATACGACACATTTCAAACAACAGTTCATCTTGAGAGAGAGAAACTCTGATGTGTCTTAGGAGGAATTAATAACAGATAATGCTGGAAAAATCAGACGCCCCGAGCGGGATTCAAACCCATGACTCACTAACTATGATTAGTATTCTTGCTCTTTGCCGGCTTTGTAATATTAGAACAACAACCTCATAAACAACAAAATATTAAAACTGTTGTAATGAGCATCAATAAAAATTAATGTTTGAGTTGGATTCCGAACCTCCTTGAGCAGAGCATAGAATTTAAATTTGAATTTTGAGGTTCGTTTTACTAACAATTTTGTTCGAAAAGGCTACACAATTATATCATGCTCACCAAAGCTTTCTTACCTTTTTGTATTAAGAACCATACACTAGAATTAATCATAGATTAGTCGAGTTTGGCCCAGTTTCATTAAGAGCAAGAAATAGGCCGACAACAAACACTAAACTTGCACCTGAGGTAGAAAACCTTTAGTTGTCCTATCTGCAAAAAAATTCTCATGATGTCAAAAAACGATGATGTCAATCAGCTTTAAAAGTTGTTTGTGTCTATAGATGTAAAACTATTTGGCACGATGGTCGCAATTTCCAATTGCTTATCGGCATGTGACGTAACATAACAAGATAAATTTGTCAGTTTGGTACGGAAAATGACGAAAATGAATACCACAAAAGGTCTTTCGTGAATACCACAGGAATCGCAATTTAGTAGCACAGCAACTCCTACCTCGAACTCAGTTAAGGATCCTTTGCTAGTAGGGTTTTTTATCAACTTTAACATGAAGCAGTAGAAAACGTAAATAAAATTAATATTTGACTATACCTTTTTGGATGATCGAATCAGATCTTTATGTACGAAGAACATCCTCTTAGCTATATGGATAAGTTGTTTCTTTAGCAATGCCACTTATTACCTTAGGACATGACTGCTCGTGACCTGGTTCAACAGCGAATCACGCTTGCCAACGGTGATACTAGTTGGAGGCCGTCACCATTGGTATTGGCTGCTCTAAATGGACATGTAGCAGAACTGGACGGTTTACACAGGGTGAATCCCGGCACCCTAGCTGTTCTACAAAGGTATTTGAATATCGTGCTTATCTGCTATCATCATAATTATGTTCTCCTGGGCAGCTGGAAAATTTCGATTACCCTGGACTCCTTAAAGATACAGCTTCCTCTTTAAATATTATGGCTTTCTAATAACCATTTATGTTGTCCTTCACACTTAGGAATATTCCTCAGGTACAGTTTTCTACTTAAATATTTTACTTTTCTGTTATTACTATTGTTGTTGTTGATGTTGTTGTTGTATGCTTCACTGGGCACTGTGGAAGATTCCCATCATCCGTGGTTCTTATTTTATAGGGTACAGCTTCCTCTTTCTATATCATAGTTTTCATTATCAGGTGTTACGCAAGAAAGTTTTGAAGGTTTACACTATCCTCAGTCCTTAGAAGGTGCATCCTCTCGTCTAAATATCGTGGTTTTCATTATAATTATCATTCATAATTATCTCTCTGGACTTTTTGGAACTTTTCCTATTATCCATGGTTGTTAGAAGGTGCAGCTTGTTCCTTGCGTGGTGGATATGATTCAGGGATCGTCCAAGACAAATCCTAAAAATGGTCAGAGTGATATTTGAACTCGGAACATCTGCAGGCAATGGTAGCAAACTGACTACTGAGCCACATTGACTCTATGACAAATCCTCTTTAACCCTTTCACTCCCAATCAGTTATCAACACTCAACTTCTCCTTACATAACAAATACAAAATAAGAATTTGGTAATGAGAATATGTGTTAACCATTTCACTCCCAATCAGGTATCAACACTCAACTTCTCCTTACATAACAAATACAAAATAAGACATTTGGTAATGAGAAAATGTGTTAACCCTTTCATTCCCAATCAGTTATCAACACTCAGCTTCTCCTTACATAACACACACAAAAGAAAGCATTTAGCATTGAGAAATTGAAAATTGAATCAAACAAAGCAAACTACAAAAGATTAAATGTAAATTTTTCTCAAACTTGTTCAGTGAAAAGTATGGGAACAAGTTGGGAGAATTTAGCAATATAACTGGGACTGAAAGGGTTAAGGTCCCTAGTAATTAATGAAGATTAAAAGTAAAATTCTCTTAAACTTGTTCAACGAAAGGTATTGGAACAAGTTGGGAGAATTTTGCAATACAACTGGGACTGAAAAAGTTAAAGTCACCATGTTAATACTTGATGTATTGGTTACGTTTTTTGCTCTCTCGACCACTTGCTCATGTAAATCCTTACAAAGAAACTTAGTGACAAAACATTTCAGTTAAGGCTTAAAACTCTTACTCTTTTTTTTGCACTTACAGACTCGTCCAAGACAGAGAGCTTCACCTCTACGATGGCAGAAGGCTGTTGAGAAGAGATCGTTATGATTTGATGAAAGAGAAATATCAACTGACAGATGAAGAACTGACTGCCAGGTTTGTGTACAATTTTTATTAATCTGGCATCAATTTTTAACGTTCTCTTCCTCTAGTGGCAACTTAATTAAAATAATTGGTTGGCATAGTGGTGATCAGTCGTGCCTCCCACCTCTACGACCCGGATTTTAATCCTGGGCTCGGCATGTGGGCTGGGATTTGTCGATCTCAATCTGACTTCGAGGGTTTTTCTCCAGGAACTCAGGTTTTCCTCCCTCTGCAAATTCGACTTTCACGCCAAGATCTGAGCCGTCGAGCAATTAAATATTAGCCTCTGGCTAGGAAGAATGGGCAACCACTTCCTTCGCAATAGACGTAAAATTAAGTATTTTTTTATAAGTATTCATTATTCCTTTAATCCCGTTCTAGTTTTAGATAGAAAATAGAAACCTTTGAGTAACACTAAATACTGTTATTATGTTTGAGTTTTAAAAGTACAAATAATGGTTTGGTATTGCTGTCTTTTCTGACCGTCCATTATAAATACTATTCTGATGTCCTGGGTTGATAACGTAGGAAAAGGTACTTTTCTAGCTTTGGGTTTAAGATTGACACTATTCCCAAATAAATTTTATTCTTTTACAATAACAATAGTCTTAATTAAAGTGAAAACAGAGAAATTCAGCGAAGGAATTTTGAATGCTGCTACGTCACAAGTACCAGTCCGCAGCTGCGCGATCAGAATTTTAATACCGAACTTTTTTTGATAAAAAAGCATATTTTAGTTCTCAGCTGAATGTTAAAAAATCAATATAGGAATTTTAAAAGTTTTAGCTGTAACTATACAAATATTATTCGACTAGTTAGTCGGATTATCGTCTTATATAGCTTTCCCCATAGACACGGATACCATATTTTTGCGTCGTTACTACAGGCATCTCCATAGCAAACTTTTTCTTATTTAACGATAACAACATGTTTTATCACGACAACATGTTATATCACTTATTATTATTATTATTATTATTATTATATGACCGGGCATTTTTCTGCATTCTGATTGGTTGATTGGCCGTATTTGGAGCAGTTTCACGGAGGTTGGTTTTCTAAACTCTCAAAATTACTTAAATGCAATTTTAGAAATTTTGGAAAACTTCTGAAGATTTTCAAAATTTTCAAAATTCCAAAACTGCTTTCCAAAGACTGATCTTTGTAGACTTGGGCTTGGGATAAGTTACTGGAAGTAAAAAATATCGTATAATGAACAATTAATATGGAAAGATATCAGGCCAAAGTTTTGAAAGTATGGACTGAGTGCGAGGTCTTTATGGAGAAATACCAGACCAAGGACTTGACAGTATGGGCAGAGTGGGAGGACTATATGGAGAAATATTAGAACAAGCTTTTAAGCTTAAAAAGTCTTGTTTGTACGAACTTCGCTGCGCTCAATCCATACATACTGTCAAGATCTCGGTGTGATGCTTTTCCATACAGGTCATGTGGCTATTTGATATGCGCCAAATAAATCAAATTCTTATAGAGTACTAAAGTGATGATGTCACAAAATGTCTATCTGTTAAATCACTAATTCTGTAGTTATATTTAGAAAGAACAAGATGAAAAATGCTTCCATGCCGAAATTTAGCTTTTCAACACCAATCAGTGATGAGATATGGCCACCGTTATGCTCTGATGACCCCACACAAATCCTTGTTAAATTGGCTTGGTTCCCAACGTGAAGAACTAAGCCATTTTTAGAAGGATATGTATTGAGTCATTAGTGCATAACTGTGGTAATATCTCGCCGGCTATTTGCACCAAGATGCTGATTTTTAGCAAGGATACATTCTTAGTCTTCATCTTTCGCATGATCTTAAAAACTTCCATAAGTTCACAAATTTTTATTTTTGTGACGTCACACTTTACCACTTTATTGGATAAAATGCAGAGCAGTCCCAGATTAGAACGTTTACCTTGTACTAAGAGCCATTGCGCCATATTATGAAGTATCTTGATAGGTATTTGTTAAGTAAGAGAAAAAGTTGTTTGCAAATTTGTTTGGTATCCATAGTTTGGTATCCGTTGATGTCCGAGGTGCGGTATAACCAATTTCTCTTGATGTTCTGTTGAGGATCATTCCATTAAACTATGTTATGCTAAGGCCGCAGCATAATGTCCCATACATATAGTGTGGTGACTTAGGTTTAAGGCCACTCTCTACCCTATGGGCGTTTTTTCGCTACTTTTAGTGACATTTTTGATATCTCCATCATTATTTTGAAAATCGAAAAAAAACGATAATCACTTTACAGATTGAGTAAAAAGGAAGCCTCGTAAATATTTTCAGATTTTGCGAATGAGATTTGTGGGAGGAGATAAGTTTTTTAAATGTAGTTTTTTTTATGGGAAATTTGAATTTGAGTGAATTTTAGTGAAGTTTAAAAATTAATTTTGGATTTAATATTTGATAGAAAATCGCCAAACCGTCCTCTAACCAAGTTAGACCTTCTCATGGTCTGGAGGGACGGTTTGGCGATCATCCCCCAAATTCTTCCGGTACTCAAATACTTCTCTCAACTTATTCACTCTCCACCAAAATTAAGGGTAGAGACTGGCCTTAAAGACCTTATATCACCCTTAAATGAATCAGTTAAATTGAACGGGTCAAACGTAGAAATAAAAGTTGGAAAGGGCAGGTTAAAATTTTGTAAATACTGAAAACAGAGTTTTTGATCTTTGTGACAATAACAAAATTGTATACGAAATTTTGAAAGAAAACATAGGAAAGTTTGCATGAAATCGAGGTTGGACGGGCGTTGATGCAAACTGTTATAGACATTCCGTTATGATAACAGTGCAACAACTGTTTTAAATACTTATAGAGCCCAAATTTACACGTTTATCTTATGTTGACTTGCTATTTCCATTTCTCCACCGTTTAAATGGCACTACTCAAAGAAGGGTGACAAATGTCAATTGCGAGAATCCCAGTCGTGCACCTAAAGCAAGGCAAGGCAGAGTCCATTACATTGGACGGCGGGGATTTACCAGTTATAACCTGGAAAGAGCAAGTAAAGGTGGCTTAGAATATTCAGTAATTGTAAAGTGTGGTGTCTCAAGATACTGTAGTGCAAAAGAGGAGATGAGGTGAGTTGGTAAACCAAACGGAGCTTTTACCAACATTTTAGGGTTTGAAGATACAAGAACTCGAGGGTCATGGAAGACCAAGTTCAGGATATGCGACATATCAGCTTGTCCTGCTTGTAGCACAGCTCTAGACCTTTATCACGTGTTAAGGAGCTCTGCTACCACCCAGGCGCTCGACCCCAGAGCAAGAGCCACACGCGACCTCAAAACACAGTACCACACCCAGATTTAATCAGCTAGGGATCAATTTTGCTGAGGGAGGAAAACTGGAGTACCCGGAGAAAAACCCACGGAGTTAGATTGAGATCGACAAATCTCAGCATTCTTGAGGAGCATTGTAATCTTTTCTGTAGTTTGTTACCTTTCATAACCAGTCCACTCTCATTCTACCAAATAACTATATGTACATCCGGGTTACCATAAAAGTACATGATGCGCACGCACCACAACCGACAATTTGTGATCACTTCTGAAAGAAAAATATAACATCTGTACGGTGCTAAATCAATATTTTTGAGTAAAGCAGTAGCAATGAAATACCCATAGCCATAAGGGTGGGTTTAGCGTATATGGGTGCTAAGACATGTTAACCCTATTCTACTCCTGGCGATTTGTCAGCACTATATCAAACTACATTTAGCATTTATGAACATTTAGGAACTTGGTAAAGTTCCAAGGAGTAGAGATAATAGGACTCGAGGTCCCTTATAAGGATCTTACTCCTGAGCCTACGGATTAACGTCCTTATCCGAGAAGACGCGAAAGTCTAACCATTTGCAGATGTTAGAGAAAAGGCAGCTCTTTCTCCTCGATTATTTGACGACCCTGAGTGTTGGTCCGCCCGGGAATCGAACACGAAACCTCCCGTACAATAGACTGGAGCCTTACCAGCTGGACTAACCAGATAATTCAATGGTAAGTCTCGCTTAATTTTTAACTTTGAAATCGTTCTTGCAACAAAAAAGTAGTACGAAATATTCCATACATTTTTCTTCCATTTCTAACCAAAAGGAAACAATACGGCTTGATCGTTTGGGCCCATCCCAACTATTGCGGTTAAGAATGAAAGTTTGAATTTCGTTCCAGATTGTTAAGGCAATGAAATATTTAAGAATAAAGAGTTATCTTTCAGAGCCAAAGTAAGCGTGAGAGCAAAGCTATCGTTACCATCTCGGCCGCTTCTTCAGTGCTTGTGACGCAAGCTTTGTTCTCACGCTTTCTTTGACTCTGAAAGATAACTCTTTACTCTTAATTATAACAGAGTCCAGTAGCAACATTTATTCGCTGCGCGCGGGCTAAAATGAGCCTGAGTCGGGCCCAAAACATATTTACGCCCGCGAACATCAACTATATTGTTATATTAATAAACTTTTTCCCACGTGATTTACCAGTCTTATGAGTTTACCTGCACAATAAACGACAGCTGAATGATCAATAAATGCGACGCATTGACTTTTATTGTATAAACTATTATAATTCATTCTATGTTAACCGTTACCACTGAATTTTTTAATTGTCTAGTTATATATCAAAACATAAAATCTAATTTCTCATTGCTATTCTTCTATGTCTATTTACTCGCTAGAGCACAATGTTCAAGTTAATGAGTTTGCTGAAGAGAAAATGAGTGTTTGCTTAGCTTTCTCCGAGACAGAAACTTAATAGAGAGTTTAAACACCAGAAGTTCTAACTGTCGCGGAGGCCAACAGGAACTAAACTGTGAACAGATTGCGCGTACCTAAACACGTCATGAATGCGGTCGCGCTGATCATTACGGAGCACACAAAGCAGCTTTTTCACTCCGTGTTAGTCCGGCATAGTTGCGAAGTTTTTTCACCAGAGTAAATAATTACCTTACAATTACTTTAACGTTGACTTTTTCTTTAAGTTTGTCCAGTATGTGCACAAAGTCTTACAAATACTTTGTTTACGAATGGGTTCTATAAAGTAATTTCGCGCTGCTAAAGCTAAAAATAGCGCTAAAAACTCCCGAACGTTAGACCTTCGTCGTGAAGAAATGTTCTGGTGCTTAAACTCTATATTAATAAAACCATTACACAGTAATTTCTTAATAATAAATGAATGTTACGCGTTGAAATCTTTTTTGTTTATCCGGTAAACTAAAATAGTTGCAAAGTGATAAAAAGGCAAATATATTTGTTCGGGCTAATATAAGTTTCGTAATAAAAAGAATTACAAGAAGTTGTGATAAACTATATTTCAGGCGGATTCCACCGTCCATCATCAGGTTTGTTACTGACTAAAGTTAACGCAAATTTACATAAATATTTAATAAGTGTTTTGCATAGCTACTGTTAGATCTTACACTCAGGGGATTAATTGATAAAAAGGCGAATGAAAAGACAAATTGCAAGCTCACGTTTACAAACGACAACGCCAAAATCCACTCTGGCAATAGTACTCTCTACAGGAAGCACAACTATACGAGGAATTCACCAATAAAACCTTTGTGAAAATGTTTTACTTCTAAACTTGACAAACGGGAAATTTTCTCCATCCATGTTTTAAGAACAGGACGGTTCCCTTCTCATTAGGAAAATTGAGGAGAAAGAATTAAGATGCAAGAGGATAATACATTTCCAGCCAAGTTTTATCATTTTGATCAAAATTTGAACCTTTAAATACAACTCAATTATGATTCTTTTTCAATTTTAAAATAGTATTTACAAAGTAATAAAACGAAATTTTATGGATATTAGAAAAAACAGTTAACAAAAATGTACATAAATATGTTCGGGTCCAATACTCATCCGTGAAAAATTTAAATGGCGACTTACAAAAAATGTTACCTTACCCAGAAAACCATTGTAAGTTTCGTCACCGTTGTACAATAGAGTGTATGAGCGAGTTCATTACTAAGCCTCACGTAAGGTTTTCAACTACATGGATGCATTAAAGATTTCACACTTTGATTCACAAAGCGCTAAAAATTATCTATAGATCCATAGCTTATCTTATTCTAAAATTCTTTGAGTGTACAGCAAACCAAATTCAGAAACTTCGGCAATCTCGCTAGAATAGTTAACTTTACTATTTTCACCCTGTATCTAACACTGTAAACTATGTAAACTATTAAAATTGATGTATAATCTTTGCTACTGAGATAGAAATAAACTTCTATTGCTTGCTTACGAGGATATCAAATTTTTCTAGACATTGAGTTGGTAAAGAATACTGGATTTTCTTAACAAGATACTAGATTTCAACAAAAGCTAAGTTCCGACTTTTTGAATAAAGAATAGAGTTTTTTAAATTAAACTTTAGACCTAACCTTCCGATAAATGTTATGGACGTTTGATTGCTTATGAAATATAGCTAATCATTTATAACTTTGATATAAAAGAGTAATTCATGAATTGCAATTGTCAGAATACATTTCATTCTGCTCCTAAAAAACTTAATGATGTAACTTTTTAATCTTCAAACACTGATTTTGCGAGGATTTCTATTGTAAAAAAGATCTCATTGGTACAGTTAACAAGGCTTATGTATCGTGTCATAGAAGAATTGACACAACGTCGCCACTAATAAATCAATATCATCATGAACTAAACATAAACACAATGAAAAGCAACATTTAACTTAACCAATGCTACTAAAACCAATTGAAACAATATGTTCGCAAAGTTCACCAACTATATATACTTTAGATTCAAAAATAATACCACTACTAGTGGAAGAAAATTTGACACAATGATCAATGACGCCATCACCACGGATAAAACTGGTCTTTTTAACATGCATGGTAGTTGCCGCAAAGCATCCAATCACGGGCACCTCATGCTATAGTATTGTTAACGCTTTTGATTTACTCTTAAGGCCACTCTCTACCCTATGGGTTTTTTTCGCTACTTTTAGAAACATTTTTGATGATATCTCCGTCAATATTTTGAAAATCGACAAAAACGATAATCACTTTACAGATCGAGTAAAAAGGAAGCCTCGTAAATATTTTCAGATTTTTCGGATTAGATTTGTGGGAGGAGATAGGTAAATGTAGTTTTTTTAGGGAAAATTTGAATTTGGGTGGATTTTAGTGAAGTTTAAAAATTAACTTTGAGGTTAATATTTGATAAAAATTCGTCAAACCGTCCTCTAACCATGTTGGACCCTCGCATGGTCTGGAGGGACGGTTTGGCGGTTATACACCAAATTCCTCACACTCAAATACTTCTCTCAACTTACCCACTAAAATAAAGAGAGGAACGCATAATTATTAATAAGACCCGTGGCCCTTTGAGAGCGAGGGGGCTAATTGTTTTAGTATCACCCACCTTGTAGCCCGAAAGGGCTATTGAACCCGTGACCCTTTGAGGGCGAAGGGTCTAATTGTTTTAGTATCACCCAACTTGTAGCCCAAAAGGGCTTTTGAACCCTTGGCCCTTTGAGGACGAAGGGTCTAATTGTTTTAGTATCACCCACCTTGTAGCCCGAAAGAGCTATTGAACCCGTGGCCCTTTGAAGGCGAAGGGTCTAATTGTTTTAGTATCACCCAACTAGAAGCCCGAAAGGGCCATTGAATCCGTGGCCCTTTGAGGGCGAAGGGTCTAATTGTTTTAGTATCACCCAACTAGTAGCCCCAAAGGGCTATCGGAACCGTGGCCCTTGAGGGCGAAGGGTCTAATTGTTTTAGTATCACCCAACTAGTCAGACAGAAAAAGCAATAATAAAGATAGCAAATGCAAGTTGAAGAAAGATTTATTTGGGAATAAAACGAAAGAAAACGTGCGAATTCCGCTACTCGATGACTATTACTAATAGTCCTCTGGTAGCGTAGCCAATAAAAATGCAGAATTTGCATTAATCCACTAGTTGGGTGATAAATGTTTCTAATCCATTGCGTCAATTCCATATTTTTCGAGTAAGCTACTGAATTGGAGACTGTTAGGAAATCGTGGATGATAAAGGTGGTCATTGATAAAGGCAATGAAAGTATTACAGAAATGTTTTCTCCGAGGCCGCGCGTTCGAGACAGAATGGTCAACAAAGTTTTCGTAAATACCCGTCACCAGCAGGGGTTGTAAAAAGACCACTTTTATTCGTACCGAAGTTAAAATGCATTAAGGTGGTGTTACGCGAGCCACCTTTCCAAAATTCGTCATGTAGTGTTAAAAGTTTTTGAAACCATTTCAAAAGCTCGTAAAGCGTTGAAAGTCGACTCCAGAACCATGTTACACAACAGTCAACTTTAAACGGATCACGCGCGAAAGGTCGAATTAAAAGTTGAAACGTGTAACACCAACCTTACTGTCGATTGCCTCTGGAACAAGGTCAAATAAAGCTCACAGATACGTACAAACTACACTACAAATAACATGGTCTATCAGTTTATGACATTGAGATAGCAGTCAACCGTGAGAAGTGGACCAATCTTTGGGAGGAGGTCTTGCACCTTTGGGCTTGGCAACTCTCTTCATATATCCTGCAGATTGTAATAAAAAAAACTCTTTTAAAGTAATGATGACATTTCCACATAAAACAAAGCTTTTTGTACATTTTTGGAGCAGCTAAATTATGCATTTAAAAAGTGAATACTTAACGATTAGACCTCGAGAACGAAATGACAATGGAACAAATAGCATATTAAGCCGTAGGGAGAATGGAAAATTCATACCCTCAGTCCATGAGACCTTGAGGTCTAATTGTTTTAGTATAGACCCAACAGAATAGCTACATAGTGTAATTAAAGTGTGAATACTTAACGATTAGACCTCGAGAACGAATGGACTATGGAATTAATAGCATACTAGGCCATATGATGAATAGGCTATTCAAACTCAAGTCCACGAGGCCTTGGGGTCTAATTGTTTTAGTATAACCCTAATGATCGGACAAGAAAGGATGTACAGATTAAATTGCTGAAATCCTCTGTTATCATTGCAAAACGGGGATTATTACAGTTTTAAGCCGCCGCCTTTTCTCTACTAGTAGCCAATCAGAATGCAGGATATGTGCTACACCACTAGTAGGCTGATGCTACAAATTCAATAAAACCAGCCGCATGCAAGAGCAGGAAGCTCTCTTCTTATTGGCTAATCATGTTATTTATCACGGCAATATCAATATTCTCGCACGCGAAAGATAAAAATATTAGTACATATAGTAATGCGTGTTTTACTGTTAAATACGCTACTCGTATATTTCTCTTCAAGATACATCCGGGATACAAGTGACATATTTTCCATATCCTCACTATTGAAGGTACCGCTGGTCAGCGTCATTCCTCTAGTATTCGCTTTTCCTTTAACTTTCGAAACACTTATATATATGCTATAAATATATTTTATTAGACAATTTAGTGTGTAATATGGCTGGATATTTTTACGTGTCTTGTAGTATTTTGACAAGCTCAAAGGGAGAGTAAAAATATCACCCATACAGCACATACTAAACTATCTAACAAGTGATTTATCATCCAATTTTCTATTTGAGAAAAGATAAGAAATACCGCGACGAGCGTGGTAAAAACAAGTTTTCTCGAGTGAGAATATCGCTAAAAATGTACAGTACGATGAGATACTTGTACTAGCCCCAGACCCTCTTATGGTGTTATTTGCACGGTTATTCGTGCAGTTGGATAAAAAGAAGCAAAGTACTCGATGGTTTGAACACATGAAGTTTTTGGTCTCACGGAAAAAAGACTTCCCTCATTGGCTGCGCTTACTCGTGAAATATTTTTTCCACTCGAAGATAACCTACAAATGTTCGTGCCTTCGTGTAACATCCTTGATTTATTATCCAATTGCACGAATAACCGTACAAATAACACCACGAGAGATCCTGGGACGAGTTAATATCCCGCCATATTGTACATTTTGAGCGATATTCTACCGCATGTGTCGCCGTATTTTGTTTTGTTTTTTTTTAATAGAAAATTCGATAATAAATTGCCTTGTGATCTCGTCAAAATATTACAGGACTCGTAAAAATATCCAGCCATACTACATACTAAGCTGTCTAGTAAGATTATGTATCTTCGCGGAGAGAGCAAAGGATCCATTATCTAGAAAATGAATGAAGACCCTGGTATAAAGACAATAACTTAACCCTTTCACTCCAAATGAAATTATTAATTTCTCCCAACTTGGGCCCATACTTTCATTAAAAACGTTCGAGAGAATTTCACTTTTAATCCTCAGTAGTTTTCCATGTTTGATCAATTCTCATTTTCTCATTACCAAATGTCTTATTTTGGTTTTGTTATGTTAGGAGAAATTGAGTGTTGATAACTGATTGGGAGTGAAATTAAGCGTTATAAACGTTTTTCAAAACAAATTGAAAGTATTAGGCCAGTTTCAAAATAGATAAAAGTTCTATGTGCGCCAAGTTAGAAATGTTTTTAAAATGAAGGCTAAGGGAGACCACAATACGTAGGGTGAAAAATGTCCGTCATTTCCAGAACTGGTTTAACTTCGAACATTTTCCATTTTAGTCGTACGGCTGTAAGATTTAAGTCATTCATACGATTTGCGTAAACCATCAAAGTTTAAAGATCATTTATATTGTGCTGTTCCCTTCGTCAGCCAAAACAAAATGTTAAACAAAGAGAATATTTACGAAAACGTTGTTTTATCTGAATAAATATATTTTAAGCCAATAACGGCACAACATGAGCTAGTTTTATGTCTCCCGATCACGGCTCGACAAACTGGAACCACGAACAATGGCCGTTTTCACATTAGAAGGCGGACAAATCGTCTTAACGGACAAATTATCAGACAATTTGTACGTCCAACGTGAATTCGAGACGACCAAATTGGAAAAGGTTGTGGTCGAATCTTCCACAAATCACTGCTTTTTGGCTAATTCCAGGTCCCCAGCGGCCATCAAACTCAATATTTGTTCGTCTATCTGAAGATATATATATTTGTTCGTCTAGTGTGAATGTAGGACCATTTCTGGTCGACTTGTTGGTCCCTGGGTTTGTTCGTCCGTATATAGACAGACAAAAAGACGAACAAATTTAGACAATTTGTTCGTCTGAAAATTTGTATGTCACATTTTCACGCTAGTCGATTTGTTCATCTCAGATGACGTGTTCGTCTTGCAGTGTGAAAATGGTAAATGATCATATTGTTTACGAGTCAGTTAAAGGTGTTTGCCGATTTTGCACAAACTTGAAAATAGCAAAGACAGACGAAACGCAAAATTCTAGTAGACATCTAATGAAACGTTGAGCACACCATTAAAAACAAATCACAGATACTAACCTAGGTCTGCAGCACTCGGCATTACAGCTGTTGGAATAAAATCAAAGTGATTAGTAAAGCGAGGAGTGTTGGAAGAAACAGTGGCGGGCGAAAAAGTAATCTATAGTACAATAACATTTTTCATGTTATCTAACTACGACAATTAAAAACTTCTTTATTTAACAAATAAAGAAGTCTAAGCCGTGTTTTAGACTGTGATAAAACACGACGGCTATTTGAGAACACGAGGGAAATGTAAAAAACACGAGCCGC
>JAOTRI020096317.1:0-14822 GCA_028564885.2 Zoanthus sanctaehelenae | reverse complement strand
AGATATATATAGAAAGAAATGAGAGAAAAATATCATATATAAGCCCTCGGCGGGAATCGAACCCCACATCTTCGGTTACTAGTCCGACGTGTTAACCACAACACCACAAGGACGAACCACGCTTACAACGCAGCCGGACAAAGTTATATAGATGGTAACTGCAGGGGTTCCCAGGGCGATATTTTTTCTATTGGTAAGTTGAACACCGTAATTTTTGATACGCATATATGGTATTATATATAGACAAATGTAATTGGAATGCGTCCGGTGTGTAGATATATATAGAAAGAATTAAGAGAAAAATGTCATATATAAGCCCATAGTTCATAGCTTTATGAACCAAGACATTTTCAGAAGGATTTGTATGGAGTCATTGAAGCATATCTGTGAAAATATCTCGGTGACAATTTCCACCAACATTTTGATTTTTTCTAAGAATACATTTTTAGTTTTGTTCTTTCAGACAATGTTGACAAGTCCCACAAGTTTACAAATTTTAATTTTTGTGACGTTACACTCGCCACTCTATTTTTGCGCTGATCTAATCTGTCCGTGGTGAATAATTTATAGTGATAAAGAAAATCTAAACTACATTCATATATTTTTAGTACACTGAAACAACTTCACATTAAATAATATTCATATGCCGAACGCACAAAACATGATCATTTAGAAAAACCTCAAGACTTAGATAGACAAGCTGCAAAATAACTCTTGTGTCGTGAAAATTTATTCCTTTTTACATACATTAACCATAGCTGATGACAGTAACTGCAGAATATTCTAAAAACCCAGCTATAAAAGCCATAAAGAAACGTAACCATATATTGAGTTTTATTTTCCGTTTTTCTTGAGGATGAACATGCGAAAAAGAAAACTTGAAAAGTCAGGATATACCATAGACGTTTAAAAAGTATGACGTGTCCTTCGTCAAAACTCTCAATTGTTACGTATTGCTTCCGTACGTAAGGTTCCAGTCTTCGTAGAATCTCAACGTTTCCGGAGAGACACTTGCGCGAACAATTCTCAATGAGTTAGTAAAGTCTAAGAACTTTATGTTTCTGACCTAAAATAGAAAAAGAAATAAATAAACATAATATATAAAATTATGAGCCACAAAAACGTTCACCTTACTTTGGAAAAATGTTTCCCCTAGGCAAATAAGTTAATTGTTATCATTTGAGAGCAGATCAAGGGTTTTTACCTGCCCAAGAATTCTTTAACTATTTCACTAGATATGTTTTCATAATCCCAACGCGAGTTTACAATACAATACAATACAATACAATACAATACATTTATTTGTGTCCTCATGGTGTTACAATATATACATGGTAGTACAAGGTAAGGTTATTATCAATAACAGTTAGGTGAGGATCACAGCTACTTAAAAATAGCAAATGCTAATCGAGTTAAGTAGCTGTGGTCAGATTGTTTAAGTATTAAGATTTGTTAATGACAGGCAGGTGAGAATCAAACAAGAAGAATAAAAAAAGGACATTATAAGTATCAACTACAATAATACAATAAAATATAACACAATTACAAATACAATTAGGCTGGACATAAGTAAACCAAGAGCAAAGAGCATCAGATATCCACGTAAGTATTCAAAATATTATTTGTTATTAATTTCTTGAATTGACTGCGTCGTTTAGATTTGAAAGTTTCATTAATTGAGTTCCAGACTTTAGCAGCTACATAACGAATATTGAATTTATACTTTTCAGTGAAAATGTTTGATAAAACTTTAATTTTAATAATTATCCGTTTGTTTTATTTGACTAATTCTCATTGTCTCATTACTAATTGCTTTATATTTTATGAGTTACGTAAGGAGAACTTGAGTGCTGATAACTACTGGGACTGAAAGGGTATATTCAAATGTGAAAAGCGTCCTGTTGTATGGTTCAGAGACATGGATAAATGCAAAGTCATTTAACAACAAGTTGCAAATATTTGTTAACAAATGTTTGAGAAAATATCTTGGACGGGCAGAATAACAACTGAAGATTTTTGAAATCAAGAAAGTCAGGAAGCCATTCAAATACAAATCAGGCGTCATAAATGGAGATGGGTTGGTAACACGTTAAGGAAACATCCAGACAGTTTTACAAGGCAAGTTCTAAAATGGAATGCTCAAGGAAAGCGAAAAAGAGGACACCCAAAAAACACCTGGAGGTGCTCTGTTAAAGCAGAGATGAAGAGCTGGGGCCACACGTGGAACACTTAAGGAAGACTATCCCAAGACAGGACGATATGTATGAAGGAAATCGTTAATTAATGGCCTATGCTCCAGGAGGAGCTATGGGCCTAAGTAAGTAAGTAAGTGAGTGAGTGAGTGAGTGAGTGAGTGAGTGAGTGAGTGAGTGAGTGAATGAGTGTGTGAGTGAGTGCCGGAGTGAGTGAGTGTGTGAGTGAGTGTGTGAGTGAGTAAGTGTGTGAGTGAGTGTGTGAGTGAGTGAGTGAGTGAGTGAGTGTGTGAGTGAGTAAGTAAGTGAGTGAGTGAGTGTGTGAGTGAGTGTGAGAGTGAGTGCCGGAGTGAGTGAGTGAGTGGGTGAGTGTGTGAGTAAGTGAGTGAGTGAGTGAGTGAGTGTGTGAGTGTGTGAGTAAGTGAGTGAGTGAGAGGGTGAGTGAGTTTTTTTTTCTCAAAAAGTAAATCACAACTTATTTTTAATTTTAACATTCAAATAAATCTATGGACGGGTCTTTTTTTCACACTGACACAAAATCATCCCTAGCCCCTTGCTTTACCACCTGGCACTGGAGGAGATTGTTACCCAAACTTTACTTGCCTCTCCAAATAATTACCTTATCTGCAGACATTGATTTGATTTGATCCGGACCAAGTTCTGGACAAAGAAAGATAAAAATGTAATAATTCATAAAATCACTTATCCATCAGCCAAAACTATCTGCTCTTTACATGGTAAACGAATGTATCATGCAGCGACTCAAATATTAGCTCAAGTATAGATTTATGTAGCATATGCGTGCAAGGAGGAGGAATGGACTACGAGTCAATAGAACATTAGGCCGCGCAAGCCAAATGAGATATTCAAACTCGTAGTCCGTAAGGCCGAGCGGTCTAAATGTTTTAGTAGAAACCTACTAAAAGGTCGAATCAAAGGTATCCTGTGGTAAGCTCACGGAGAAAGTAAGATACTGTGTCAGGGAGCTGTTGTATATATACTAATAATAATCAAAGGTATCCTGTTGTAAGCTCGGGGAGTAAGTAAGATACTGTGTCAGGGAGCTGTAGTATATTGCAATTGATACTATTAAAATAATGTAATTAAGTAATTACTAACTAAAACTGTTAAATAAATTTAACAGAAATAATAACGCTTCTAAGTTTTAATACTGACATGTTTAGACAGTTACCACTGCCATCATCAGAGTAGAAAATAATTCGACGGAAACAAGTATAAATGCTTAGGTCGTAATTAAGTACAAAAGATTAGCAACAAAGCCTCAGATTGGCATGCTTAACTTGTTGATTTAACGAAGGCTTGATCCAATTAATATGCAATGCCTCCTTTACCATAAGGCTGAATTTAATCTTTGGGGAGTCAATTATGTTAACACATTCATCACTGCATGCCTTTGACTCGTACATTATATTAAAATATATTCTACGAGTGATCAACCACATACATTCGTTTGTCGAAGTCATGTACCAAACACCAAAATAGCATTTGAAATATTAAACTCTCACATTGGTAGCAGAATAAGAGCATTTTTTATTACTAACAACGATCATTTAACGAACGCATGAATAGGCCCGCCGATTCGAAATCGATTACAATCTTTCTATTGTTTATGCCTGACATCCTGTTTCCCCGGCCATTCCGATAGCTCCCCACGAGCTAAAACAGATGTTCAAAGTAAATTATTGATGAAATCTACTGATATTATAACTGATCAGGGCTCTTTATTGGTATGATCTGCCATCTTTTCTCTTCAAGTAGGCTATTGCAAATAGAACTCATGTAGAGTAGCCAATCAGAATGCAGGATGCGTGTTAGACAGTTAGTATGTTCATGCTAATAGTTAATATAAATCTAACCAAACAATTATGAGCCTGAATATTTGCAAACACGGACAACGATTTTGGCCTTTTTAGGTCTTATCCGATTGTGGCATAGCTAAAGCTGATGTTACACGAGGCAATTTTTCGTGCAACTTGTCTCGCAACGCCATTGCGAAACGAGTTGCACGAGCCATTGCAGCGTGTAACACCCCGTGCAATGGCTAAAATCGTTGCGAGACAAGTTGCAGACATCATTGCCGAAAGTAAAATCCTGTTCTACTTTTCGCAATGATTTTAGTTACAAAATTCAAGTTGCAGGAGCCATTGCGCCGTGTAACACCCCCTTTGCAACTTGTCTCGCAATGGCGTTACGAGACAAGTTGCACAAAAAATTGCCTCGTGTAACATCAGCTTTAGATGATGCCTTGTTTAGTTTTTACAGCTTTCATGATATTTAATTCTTATTCAGTACAATGAAATGTGTATGAACAAATAACCCCAAAGAATCTAAATATTGCTGCACTTTTGTCAGTTCTACCAATTTATGTACTTCCTCCATTTTAATAGACTCAGCCTTTCCCCACTGTCCTTGCCTTGACCATTTACCTTCGAAGAAGCACATCAGTTGTGTTGCTCGCATGACCGAGAGAGGCCTGGAAACACATCTAACACGGGCAGTAGACTACGTTCGATATATTAAGGGTGCATTTCTTTAGCAAAATCCAAAAGTGGATGAATGCGTGAAATAACAAGGGATATTTTTAGCCAAAGAAACAGATTTTTTAAAAGGTGGCCACCACATGTAATTTTTAAAACGCAACGCTGCGACAAATTATGAGAATCTATTTAATCCTCGTCGCGAGGGGATTTTACCTATGAAACAAAAACGCTGTTTTTGGATTCAGAATCTGGATTATGATTTTTCCTAATGAAGTGCACCCTAAAATTAAGCTTGGGTCGGCGGATTAATAATGGTAATTGAACTGCGTGGAGTGCAATTTGGTTCAAAATCAAACGAGCGATTCAAAGTCGCACAACCGCATAGCGGGAGTGCAATTTGTAATCGAAAGTTTGATTTTGAACTAAAATTGCAAAACAGGAAGTTCAATTACCACTTAATTTAGTCCATTTTGAAATCACACATTGAACAGTAGAAAATTATTATAAATTGTAAAAATATTGTTTACAACTAAAAAAGTTACACCTTCTCCATTTTGCCTAAAACTTGCCAGAGTTGACCCTCACATTATTTCCTTTTAATTCTGTTACCTGATTGGTCAATTTTTTAGTTTTCTACAGTTTGACTGGTGGTTCAAGGTTGTGCGATTTAGAGTTCAAAATGGCCCGATTTAGGCTGAAATCAAGCTGCTAAGAACCAATCAGATTGCAGGATTCACTTGTAATTTCAAAATGGATATAATAGAAGAAAAACTAAAGAAAACAAAATTCTATTCTCCACTCAATAGCTTTTAGGGTTTCTCTTTTTCTTTCCTTAAATTTTGGACCCAAGCTTCATTCTAACGTATCGAATTTGCGATATTGGTCTGTCGTCGCAAGAAAATGAAACTGTAAAACAAATTAGTTTAAATTACGGCAACTACTTAAAAGTAATTTTGTGTTAAATTGTCTTTATGGACTGTTTGGTATCCTTAGAATGCCTAAAAGAGTATTCTAAAAAATCTTAATGATTTCGTCACATTTTGGGCACAAAATTTTGCTTTTAAGTACCCACGCAGACCACGCCCAACGAAGATGACTGCAAATTGTTAAATCTGGGTACAGAATAGGCTATGACGTCACTCCAATAATAGTCAACTTTTCATGTCGGAGTTTGTTTTCCATACAAAATCGATCATTTCTTTGGCGTAAATAATCCGAAAAATGATGGATTTTGTATGGAAATTCAATGAAGAATTGAAATTATAACTTGTTGGGCATGGCGGGCGCGGGAACTTTAAAGCTCAATTTTGTGCCAAAAATGTGACGGAATCAAAAAATATATTTGGAATACTCTTATAGGCACAGTTTCTTTAATTGAAACGTGAAAAAAGTATGATAAGCATACTGCTTACCATCACTATTACATGTTTCCTCTGTTTCTTGGGAACACTCGGTGACCATATCTCCCGGGCCGCTCTGCTTTCTCTACAATACATATTTCCTCTGTTGCAAGGGAACACTCGGTGACCTTATCTCCCCCGCTCTGCTGTCATTTCCTGATACTAGGCGGCATTCGGTGAGTCACTTCTGCCTTCAGTAACATATTGTCTTCCTTAAAACAGTACAGTACAGTATTTACCCCATTACTTCAAAACGACAGGCGAGTCTCATCCCTTCATCAAACCGTATTAGAATTGTTCTAGAGTAGGCTGGGGCCCAACGATGTTATACAGTCTTGGATATAAATGAGTTATAATCGCCCATCATAATGGTGTCATAGACATCGAAATGACTTGTAAATATATGAGCCACAGTCGATGATCTATGCAAAGTCGTTTTGATCAAGAATCTTTATTTGTTGGAATCTTTATTTCTAAACATGTGACAAACTTGGGCTTTGTACACTGTAATCCCGTTGACACTTTCCTTGTTGTATTACGTTAACTGTCGAACGTTGAGTTTTTTGTCAAATTTTTCTACTTATAATCGCTATATATAGCTATAATATATGTATTTTTTAAAAAAATATGAAAATAAATTTTTAAGTTGCAGCGTTTTTAAAAAGGTTTTAAAATTGTATAATTTCTGAAAATATATTATGTTACTAAGAAATCCATTCTTTAAAACTCATTGTTTTCTTTGCGTTTAGGTTTTGGTTTTCAGTTCAACTGCATAATGCATAGAATATAAACAAAACTATTTAGACTTTTATTAAAAATAATACTAATTAAAACTCATTACTTAATCTTAAGCTTAAATTCCCAGTGAATCATTTGGTTATACTTTCTCTATCATGCTCTTAAAAAGTAATGTACACATAGCGCTATCAAGGTTAGTTACTAACAACTATAAATCTTCACGACGTCCAATTATTTGTTAACGAATCGAAAACTATAAAAGGCATTTCTTTAAAATCAATCTGTTATAAAGATGTATTCGTCTTTTCAATGTAGTTTACATAGTGGACTTTCGCTTCGTATTTATCGAGTGATATCCGTTGGAGACCAAATCGGTTACGGAGTCGCGTCTGGACTGCATAGCTCCCAGCTGACTGGAGGATACGAACTCGTCTCGTTTCTGTTTGTAAGACTCGAGAAAGTTAATCTGCGCCCGCATATTAGCTTCCCAGATTAATACGTGACCGAAATCAGCATTTGCTTTGTTCCCAGAGGCCAGCGGTCGTTCAATAAAGCCCATTCCACCGGTCATAACAAGCGACAGTGGTTTCCCAAAGGCCGGCCCTTTGCAGGCTTCCATGCAACGTACAGCGGAAACATGACGTTTTATTATGCGCAGCGGTTCTTTTGTAGAGGGATTTATGAGGATCACGTGACCACTTCCCACGCCAACCCACAGCTGGTGCATGCTCTGTTGAAGGAGAAGACTTACAACTCGGGATTCGTGGGTGGCTTCGGTTATGCCACTTTTCTCCAGAATCAACTGACAATCAACCGCTCCACGGTAGACGCCATTCGATGTCTCCCAAGTATCCAATAGGGTGCTATCCCGGGTGGAAACCCACACAAGGCTTCCAACCGCAATATTTAATACAAGGTTTCTGTTGGAGTCCTCTACAGACCATTGCCTTTCAATTTCCAGTTTCCCATCCGCCTTGAACTGTAACACAATGACGTCATTATTACAGCCACAAAACACGCGCCTGCGAGAAATCGTCATACATGCCAACGGGGCTGCCTTGTTTTGCAGTTCGTTAGAGTTGTTCGCGTCCAGTGCCGTCCTCTTTCCTTTGCACTCCTTGATTTCTCCAGTCTTGATATCTCCAGTCTTGATATCTCCAGTCTTGATATCTCCAGTCTTGATTTCTCCAGTCTTGATATCTCCAGTATCTCCAGTCTTGATATCTCCAGTCGTGATCCTCTTTTCAATACTCAACTCTACAAAACTGAAACGAAAAATAAATTTTTTTATATAATCAAACATTTCTATTCATGAAAGAGTGAAGTTCAATGTAATTTATATGTTGTCGGCTTATTTAAACGTAATCTGAGAAAATATTTCTTTGACTGATGTCTTCCATTACCGATAAACTGAATAACCATAATCAATAAATAATAAAATAAAATGTCGATGTAGCAGTTGGTGTGATAATCTTGCACTTGATTTTTACAGACTTAATAAGATGTCGATGTAGCTAATTCTTGGTAAATAATTAATTCAACAGATCATTATATTCTAAACCGAGGCTCCTTTGTTTTGCAAATATAACTTGGAAACAAATTGGAATCAATGCACTGTAACCATTTGGTCGGCTGTTTTGTTTTAACGGTAATTTGATTATTAAATCGCATAAGCCATAGAAATCGCTGTAGAAAGTATCAAAGAAAGCCAGACTGTGTGTTTGCTAGTGAAAAAGTACTGTTCGAGCAGAGTCTCCTTTCCAGGCTTCTATTTCCTCGTTTTCGTTGATCTACGAGATGAAACGAGAGTGTACATGAAGTTTACATAATAAACTTTGTTGAGGTTGAGGCACTGACAAAGGTGATTTTCCTAAAAGCTAAAAACTAACCTCGGTTGAAGATCCTGTTGCCTCAACCTTTTTGCATCATATATAGCTAACTGCCCATTGGCCAAGCCTGCTAGCACCAAGTCCAGGCCAGTTCTCGTATCGACATAATGCTTGAGGCAAAGAACTGCATCTGGCAGCCGTGGCAGACAATGTAGACATTTGTGTTTCATTGAAAAACCTGCTTCAAAAACCCACAATCGACCGGACTGGCAACCAATGAGCACTATGTCTCTGTTGACAACGGTCATACACTGAACACGCCGATCTTTCAGCATTGTTCCTTGGCAACCCTACAAAAAATGGAAAAAAATTTTAGAGATAACGAACAGTTTTTGCCTTGGCGATAACGAACGTCTTAATTTATCAATCTAGTTATGAAAGTATAACGTATTGTTACGTTGACACCAAGTATATAATACAATTGGACAACGATCTAGTATGTGGATGATCTACAATGCAGATGATCTAGTAGGTGGATGATCTACAATGCAGATGATCTAGTATGTGGATGATCTACAATGCAGATGATCTAGTATGTGGATGATCTACTGCAGATGATCTAGTAGGTGGATGATTTACAATGCAGATGATCTAGTAGGTGGATAATCTACAATGCAGATGTATAGAAAGAAAAAATAGAAAAATAACATATATAGCCCTTGGCGGTTTACTAGTCCGACGTGTTAACCACTACACCACAAGGACCAGCCACGCTGGTAACGCAATCGGACAATGTTATGTAGATGGTAACTGTAAGGGTTCCCAGGGCGATATCTTTCTCTAGTGGTAAGTTGAACAGGGTAATTTTTGGTACGCATATGTGGTATTATATAGATAAATGTGATAAAGATGCGTTCGGTGTGTAGATATATATCTACCACATTTACAATGCAGATGATCTAGTATGTGGATGATTAACAATGCAGATGATCTAGTAGGTGGTTGACTACAGTGTAGATGATCTACCTTCCCGGAGAAAATACACTGAACCCTCCCCTTTCTCTTTCTCAACACATTGTTGAATAGCGAAAAGAAGGAAAGAGGAGCAAAACTGTATCACTATATGATGTCGCGCTTTGAAGTATACATGCAATTCAATTCAATTTTATTTTTAGTACCTTTACAGCATATTTACATTAACACATTGATAGTATAATTAACTGATAAGTAGGTACTCAGCCAACTGTAATAATCAGAGGTTAGACTAGATAGTTGGCTGAATATATTTTACATAAATTATACAATATGTCAAGGGAGATAAGTAAAATAGATAAAAAAGGCTTTAGATGCACATAGCACAGATTATAGCAATAATGGGTGCGGGAAAAAGAGAAAAAAAATATAAATATTTCAATCATGTCTTAGGGTGGAAGAATTGAGTAAATCTTAAGTTATTACTTTTTTGGTGTAGTAGTCTACGGCTATTCTCAGTTGTGATAATAGCATTGCACTGATCAATATACAGTTTTAGATGACAATATAATTATTAGGTGATGTAAGACGCCAGTAGACTTTCTTTTAGATTCTTTTTGAAAGCTGACATTTTGAGAGTAAATCTAATATTGAATTTTCCGTAATTTGTCCATGCTAGTGGTAAAGAGTAACCTATTTTTGAAGCAAGCCTTGTGCTGTAACTATGTTTTTGATTAACTTTAGTAAAGAACAAGTTAAAATACAACTGACAATTACCTCTGTATGCTGGTCTGTTAGATTTAACCACGACACTTGTGCAGTATTGTCACCAGACATTCCGCTTCCCATCCACAATTCTAGCTTCTCTGACCCTTTGTAGACAAAGTGCCTGACGGCCATACATTCAACCGTCTGCTCTTTACACACGGCCACTTCTCGTCTTAGGCACAACAGTTCAGCAGTAGATAGCCTCTTGTACACCTTCACAACGAGCAGTTAATGGTCAATATAACAATATGCAGTTTTTATTTAAGAAGTGTTTCTCCGTGCCTTTCTTGACGTTTTTCATAAAATGGAAGCGGTTTTAATATTCTTTTATCTTCACTCTAATTAGCCCCACAAGCCTCGTTTTTGAGTTCAACTTTGAAAAGTATATGTTTCTCAAAACAAGGCTAGTAGGGCTAATTTGAATGCAGACAAAATAATATAGAATCGCCGCCATTTATGAAAAAGATCTAATGTCTGGTGAAAACAGAGGGAGCATTCGAGTGCAGATCAGGGAAAACCCAAGGGACAGTTAAATTCTACGAGGTTTTCACCTCCTATAAAGACACGGAGAACATGTTTTATTTCCATTATAAAACTTTTACTTTCGTTCTTAACAAAAAAGGTGACATGCAAAGGGCGTGCAGTAATGATGTATGCTTTAATTTCTTTCAAGAAACCGTAAATTCCTGAAACTTGACCATAGCTATAACCTTATTATACGGCATATCGTTTTCGTGTTTCATAGCACTAAAACACACTTGTAGACCAATCAAAACGCGCACCCTAACCAAATTGTTTTATTAAATACTTGAAAACCAAGAATCTTGGATGTTAAATTAGTATGTGCCAACTGTGGGTTTTTAGCTCCGGTAATCTAGTAAACACCTGTCTTCCGAAAGTGGGATAGAGTTTCAGCAAGACTTAAGAAGCAAAATATCGGACGTCAACTTGTGGTTAGCAAACGTTATAGAAGCAGAGTTATTGGGAATGGTGTTAGAATTTATTTAAAAATTTTGGAAGTACGAAAAATATCTTATGCACGCATGTCTTTTAAATTGGTAGAAAGTATACAGTAGATATCAAACCCAGGTTCTAATGTTTACGGTTATGTAATTCTATAGTGCTCAGTAACCGTGTTTATCTGGCATTAAATTAAACTTAAACATTTTCAAAAATTTACAGTAATCAAAACGTAGCCACAAGAGAACTGAAACTTGTCAGTTCTTACAGTCGTGCAAAACAATTATAATCACTTTACAGGTTATTGTGTCCGCCGTTTAAGCATACAGCCACAACTAGGATTAGCCTGCCAGCCGGCTCTCCTAAAGGAATTGGCCGCGAGAGAGATTGGGGGAAAGGGAGGGGGGGTGAAAGGAAGAGCCTGTACGCAACCACTGAATCACGAGACCATGCATCCCAGAGAGGACACAGCATTTTGATTGGTCTAGAATGTCTGTGGCGCGTGACGCAATTAAGAATACGGCTCAAGTTGAAAAATTCACATGAGAAAAAATAGTGATTGATAAGATGAAAATACCGTATTTAAAAGGAGGTTTCTAAGAAAAGCTAGAGTATGCGATCCAGTTGAATTTAACAGACCAAAAAGTGGCTATCAGGTTAACTTTCGGATGGTGTTGGAAGTTATTAACAGACAAGCAATGACGGCAAGGAAAGATCAATCAATGGCTTTTTTTTTAATTGCACATAAACAGACGAGCTGCTAAAACTTGGTAAACGAGCTTGGAACTCTAGCTGCTTCATTGAACATATTGAGTGCGATGGAGCTCAAATGCGCTGAATTTTATTTTTTGTTTCAGTTTGGCTTGGTGAAAAGTGTGCTAAATAATTATTTGTCAAGTTCCTGGCGATGTAAATCTCGAGTTTCTAGTTGGACTGCAATCTCTGATATTCTTTTGTAGATCATTAAATCTTGGATCTACAGATGTCGTGTTGTATCTCAAGGAAAATAAACTTAACAAAGATTTTTTAATTCTATTTTAAAAATAAAATTGTATTTCAAATTTTGCTTTACTGCTGTAGGAGCTTTCAAATTACTTGTCAATGATTACTTTAAGTAAAGTAAACACATGACAGTTGGACTTTTTCTTCCGATGCTTGATGATTGGTTTATTTTGACAGAATTTGACAGCTGATGACGGGGGTAGGATTCAAAATACAATAGGTTGCGTGCAGGCTCTCCTTACCGCTCCCTCTCCCCATTTCCCACGCGGCCATTTCCTTCAGGAGAGTCGCCTTTCAGACTAAACTAAGACCAATGCTTCTTTATCTGGAAACTGGGAAGCAAATCTTCACACCGCGACTAACCTCTTCAGCAGTAGGTCTTTTTTCAGGCCGAGAGTGCAAAAGATGTGCAATCAAGTCGGTGACATCTGGCCATGGCGGACATCCAGATGACGTGATAGGATCCAGTGCTCTTCCATCGACTATCGCCTTGTCAATCTCATTTCTAAAATGCAAGTCCTCAAACGGCTTTCGTCCCCCTGTAACCAACTCGTAAAGGAACATACCTGCAGAAATGATTAACGATCTTAATTGGCATTACATCTTACCTCAATCTTCTATTGTAATAAACTATGCACCGAGGATGTAATTGGCATTATACTTTACCTCAAAATAATTTAATTTCTTTTGAATTTGTAGTCAACCTTCTACTGCGGATGTAATGGGCATTACATTTTACCTCAATCTTCTATTGTAGTCAGCTTTGTACTGATAATGTAATTTGCATTACATTTTACCTCAATTTTCCATTGCAATCAACGTTGTACTGAGGATGTAATTGGCAATACATTTTACCTCAATCTTCTATTGTAGTCAACCTTTTAAGGGATGGCAAACATAACTGCGCACATCAATTAACTCATACTAAAGTTAATGCTAACTTAATGCATTAGAGACCCACACTAAAGCACAAAAACATCGCCCCTAAAATGAACTGCTCCCAATAGTTTTGGCTTGAAAGCTAAGTTAGAATAGTTTTAGAAAGTCTGTATATCTTCGCAGACGTGAGTCCCTGCTCTTGGGGGTTCGTGTGTTCCAACGTCTTTTACGAGTAGTATCCCTCAGGTTATACTACACGTAAAAGACGTTGGAACACATGAACTTCCAAGAGCAGGGACTAGAAACTATTTCTTAGTATAGTTTGTGTCCATTGAAACGCAAACGTCGCTTTATATAACAAGTTTCCTTGTAATATGAAGAAAACATTTAACAAGGAATATGCTAAGAAGTTTAAATTCCTGTAACTAGAAAAATTAGACGTCTGCAGGCGTTTACTCGGGCTACCTATAATGTGGCATAGAAAGATTACCTTGGTATCCTCAGAAAAAAAGCAAGCAATAATTCATAGCCTGCAAGCCGGATCTACTGAAAGAAATGTCTGTGAGATCTCTCGAGGCCATTTCCTTCAGGAGAGGCGGCTGGCAAGCTAAATAACTCAATGTCTAAAACCAAATTCAAGAAAATCTCCTATGTCAGTCACTGTCAATTTTAGAAGTTTCCACCAATCAAGAATTATTTTCTCATCATCTGTAAAAATTATGAAACTGTCAGTTTGCAAACGGTACACTCGAAACCTTAATTTTTCATGGCATCTTGATTTTAAAGGAGTTGACAGCTCGCTTAATTTGTATAATAAAAATTTTGCAAAGTTGGTATTTATTTTGTTTAATTCTTTCTTTAATGGAACTTTTACTTTATGTAGTTAAATTAAAAAAAATAATTCTTAAATAAATTTGGGTTGTAAAAAAGCAAAATACTAAGAAAAAAAATAAACAAAAATAAACTTAAATGTTTATGCGGCTGCGCTATTGTTTAACGGTAAACTTTGAAAACATGAAGTTCATATACCGTATTTATTCGCCTATTTAAGCCGATCAATTTTTGCACCAAATTTATCAGGGAACAAGTAAAATTTCTACAAGATAATGGTTTGGCTTGTAACCAAATGTTTTTGCCGAAAATTTTTTTTCTAATGCTGCAAAAGCTTCAACGCGTTTGAAATTTCAACTCGGATTACATTAAATTCATCTTACCTGTGATTTGGAGTCATTTTCAATTAAGCTACCAATAACATTACATGTGTTATAATGAATATATGAATAAGGGGCCGATAACATGGAGCTTTTTTAACCCCGGGGTTGAACTCAGCCCTTTTAACCGGGCTGAAATTTTGTTCCATTTCATGGACACTTTCAACTCCGGGATTGAAATTTTGTTCGATTACATCATTAATGTCAGCTCCAGTTTCTAACTACCTAATGTTTGGATTCCTAGGAGGGGTCTAAAGTTTATTTTTGCTACGTTTTATGCTTGAATTACAAAATAAACTAGGGGTAAGCAGAGCTTAGAAAGTGCGGGCGGGAAACTGAGAAAGTATTATTATTTGAGAAAGGTATACAA
>JAOTRI020096306.1:0-14825 GCA_028564885.2 Zoanthus sanctaehelenae | reverse complement strand
TTTTCAATAATTTTAATCCTAAAAGCACCAAATATAAACATATTTTTTTATTCTAGATGAGTTGTAATTACTTAATTAGTTAATTTTAGTTTTAAACAATGTTACTATGTTTCAAAAATATTAAAATATATCTTTCCCAAAACATAACCTATGGCCAAATGTTGTATTTTGCAGCTGAAAATTACTGTCTATTAGCTGCCTCATTATCTTAACCCTCCTCAACATCTTCATCCTCCCCATGACCATCATCTTCATCTTCTTCATCATTTTCATCTTCCTCATCATTTTCATCTTCCTCATCATTTTCATCTTACTCATCTTTATTGCTCTCATCATCATCCTCATTATCTTCTTCCCCCTCCTCAACATCTTTCTCATCTCCATCGCTGTTGACATTGTTGCACAATATTTTTCAGTATCCTTAACACTGTCTTTTAAACATGTCAGCAGCAGACATTTGGCCCTATGAGTAAATAGTTGCCGCTTAATTACAGTAGTTCCGCAACTATGGGGGCATCTTTTTTGAAGATGGTGGAAGCCACATTTTCTGTATGAATAAAATGGCCTAACACTGGAGTGGTAGGAGGATAGTCTACCATGTTAGCCAGGGTATATATGTTGATATTATTTATAGAAATCTGTAGAAAGATAATAAAGATGTTCTGATTGTTAATCTAATATTAATTTTTGTATCCAGTGATAATAGATAACAATTGCAGCATTTAAAATTTTAAAAAATAACTTTTTGTATATAAATTTTAAATCAAAGTCCAAACGGCTCAGGGCAAATGGTCCATCTTCAGGATTAAATGTTTCTGGTTTAAATGGAAGGTACGCTGCTAATTTTATTACTGAGGGTAGTATTAGATGTTTGGGGTGATTACGTTCATAGTGGTGGTGGTGGTGGTGGTGGTGGTGGGGTCATGCAAATATATTTACTGGTTTGAGGGGGGTCAGCCAATAATTCAAGGAAAAATGTGGGACGTCAGGCCATATTTTCAGAGATAATTTAAAAACCACTGCACCCCCCCATCCCCCCATAAAAATGATTGGTCCCTAATTAATGAACTGAATTTTGGAAGACATGTGTTAAGCATTCCCGTTTTGTTTGAAAGAGAAGGTCCAGGATTTGCTTGAACAGATCCTTGGAAGTCCTGGAAAAGTCCTTGAAATTCACACCCAGTAAATAGTGGCAAGCCTGAGTGCAGATGAGTGTTGCTGTTTGGATGGCTTGATTACATAGTCTGCAAAGACCTCACAAAATGTAGACCAGACTTTGCCATTTTGTACTTTATTTTCCATTTGTGATGGTGCTGTCTACTGAAGTGGCTTAATTTATCAGATTAATTCAACTGATACCATCTATTTGTTTCACTGTATCATGTAGTTTGAGCATAAGTTTCATTTTTGTCATGTTTGTAAAGCATCAGGTAAGCAGTACTGTTTGTTGAGTAACAATAGTGGACTTTGATATTGTTAAACATCATGTCCATGCAGTGATGGAAATTGTATTGTTCTGGTATAATACATGCCTTGTATTTGCATATTAACTTTGTAACTCTGGAGGTTGGTAATGTTTGTGCTAACAATTTTTTTTCTCCTCTCGTTGATGTGCAAAAATTGAAAAAAAATACTGTTTTGCGTCGTTTTTTGAACAGGAAAATCAACGGTGTTTGGCTTTAGATTTTTTGATAAAATTTTCATTTCCAGCAAACAAAACAGCTATCATAACAAAATTCAGACCTAGTACTGAGATATAGTAAAGAGTTTACCTTTTCTCAGTTTACGGATAGAGCTACAGCCGTTTCATTGTGCCAATCTTGCCCCAACACTTTTCTCGCAATTGGCAAAAACCCAAGTGCATTCTGGGATACCTCAAAAATTTTTGACGAGGAGAGACAGTATTTCCTGCATTAATCATTTTTTTACTAAGTCTAGAGCCTCCACGGAGTTCTGCCAAAATTTTATGCTTATAGTGTTCTTCGGTCGTCAAAACTTCCAAAAAATGCATTGGCAGCTCAGTGAATTTGCCTCTCTTCGAACTTCAAAGCCAACTTCTTTTGGCGTCTGTGGAAACCCACCGAGTGGAAATATGCCGTAAAAATCGCAAAAAAGTGTGACACCTCGCTGGATTCTTTCAGACGAGTAAGCTCAAATGCTACCTTCCAGCTTGATGATACTATCCAGTAGTTAAGAGAGGCAAAAAAAGGCTCCAAAGTTAGCAAAAATCCACTTTTAATGGCGGTTACAGCGGCAACAAGACACTTCAACAACGCCATCGCCACAAACTAAAAACACAATCCCTGGGTACTAAACAACGTGGGATGTTTCCATGGCAATGCCTAATATGGATTTGAGAAAGCTAATTGATTGTTTTGATTCAAAAAACTCGAAAAACCTCCTGGATGGGAAAGGGTTGGTAAATTAATTAGTTTGGTAGGCTAATTTCTCAGTATATTATACAGTCATTTATTTACTTAAAAGTACTGTAACTGGTAGTCATGAATAAAATGGTTAAATTCAATTTTGTTCCTAAATTTTTTGTTGTATCATTAAATACAACTCACCATTGCTAAGCTTTCGGCATCACCCCAAGGCACAATCTGATGACCATGACAGATTCCAATCCTAAATTGCCCAACTGTGACTACTTTCTGCTCTGGATAACTTAGGTTCTATCCAATGAATAATTAATATAATTAAATTGTAATTATTATATAATAAAAACTAGCTGATACGTAAAAAATAATAATCATTCTATCTTAATTCTAACAAAGGCACTGAATATGAAAGTTTTTTTAAATTGCTATCTTACACTAGTTTTCTGTAGCTTTCCATTTGTAACTATTTTGGTTTAAATCACTTCTTTCAAATAATTTATTAAATTTACATAAAAATTTTATAGAAAGACAAATATTTAAACTTTAATAATCTTTTACCTCATCAAAGTCACCTCGAACAACATGTACATCACTGGCAAGTGTTTTAAGATAATCATAGGAATCTTTTGTACATAAATTACCAGTGCACAAAATATGTTGTATTTTACCAGGAACCTGAAAAACAAAATTACAAAATTATTAATGTTTAAGATATGAAAGACATTTTTAGATCACAAAGGTTTTAATGGTGTAGAAGCTAAAATTTCTCAGTTATTTTTATTTGCATGGTCTGAGTAGGTTATAACTATAATTTCAACTACACACTTCACACAAAGTGTGCTTCTGCTTAATAACTTCTGAACTTCATAACATACTTACTGAATGTCATGTCATGTGAACAATAAGGTAATATAATATGGAAACATATGGAGGTAAGGATGGTATTCCAGCAAACATGGAATTAAAAAGCTAAAAGTCTGTTGGTATGTAATCAATATCTAAAAAGTATAGTGTGAGAAGGATCCAGGTACGTTTCTTCCATACCACCAAATGGTACAGGAAAGTTTTAAAGTTTGCCATTTCACATCAGAGATATTCAAAATAGAAAATATATGCATTGTAGCAATTGTGGCGATCTGTGGATTAAGGTGTTATCAATTCTTGTAGTCCTAAAACAATGAGTAAATAGACTTTTAAAATCAAGTAACATCGTTTGCTGTTAGTCCAGAAAATGTGTTGTCGATCTGAATGATGATGAATATAACAAGAAGAAACAAACAAAGACTGGCCAGATAGAAAGCACAGAAGGTTAAAGACAGTCAATGCTCCAGACTATATTCAGGTTTATTGCTCATAGAAAGAAGTGAAGATGATAATTTGATTAAAAAAAGTTTAATCGAATCATTAACTAGAGATGGTTGTGATGATAAGGATTATTATCTCATAGTTATGCAGCTTACCAAAAGTTTCTTAAACTTAGCAGGTAAACTATGCTGCCTGTATGGAATATGAAGGTCACCAAGGACAAGGACAAGCTGAAAAAATAATAAAAATAACAAGTTTAATGGAAAATTATTTTAAGAATAACATTATTGATAACAATAATTGTAAATCTCATTCAATAAAATAATTGACAAGCAATTACTTAGATCAGTAACTATTTATAATCATCTCAGTGATTCTAATTATAATAATTATGATGTTTTAATTACTAAAGATTTTCATCCATTTCGCCACTACCTTTGGTCAATTTGCCACTGGTGGTAAAATGACTCTCCTACTTGATGGCAAAATAACTCTCCTTATTGATGGTTTTACCTAAAACGTTTTTTGAAATAAGTGAATAATTTATCCAAAGTATTGAAAAAAGCAGGATTCATTATCATGTTGACAATAGCATCCTTTCAGTATCTAATATTAAATTTGCATAAATTTATAAACACATTTCTTACTCGATTGTTACTTATATCTGAATTAAAAGTTTATTAGAAACAATCCTAGATCGTATGCTTCGGCAAGAAAGAAAATCATGCTGTTATTTTAAGAAGGAAACGACTTTTTATAGTTCTTTTTCAAGTTTGTAAATTCTTTTCTTCAGAAAGTTGTGCTGTTAAATAAAATGAAGAAATTAAGAAAATACAAATAAAATCTGAGATAAGCAAAAAGTGCTTAATTTATTCCCAACTTACGCTTGCTTTGGTGCTTCTAAGAAGAATGGTAAAATAGATTTTTGTAAAATCGTCAAAAAGGTGAGCCATTTCGCCACCGTGCAGTAAAGTTATCTCCATCGGTGGCAAAACAACTTGGTGGTGAAGTGATCGGTATGTAGCAAGTGATTTCACCACAGGTGGCAAAATGACCAAAGGTAGTGGCAAACTGGATAATGGCGAAACGATGTGGTGGCAAAGTGACCAGATACTACTAAACCATAAACATGAAAAATATGTTCTAAGTCAAATTATAACACTTCAAATCTATTAAACAGCATGAAAATTTAGAATTATTAACATTCATTGATTAATAATGCACCTATCAATGTTAAGGCCAGCCAAGGGTGGGGATTAGACCAATATTTGATGCCCCACAGTGGGGCATTTGCCAAAGAAATGCAGCCCATATATACAGCCAGATAAGCGCAAAATAAATCCATTGCTTAGGAAGTCACAGAGTTGTTCTTATAGACCTAATTGCTGTAAAATAACACACTTTCCATGATTTCCTCTCTTGGATTTTTATTCAAGTCCTTCTTTTATATCCTGATGAAAATACGCAAGTTTGGATTTCATACACATAAAACTTTGAGATGCATTCTTGGGCTCCCTGTGTGTAGTCACGGAAGTGTTTGAAGAACCCCCCCACAGATTTCTAAATGGCACGATCGATTGAGCGAGGTGAAGCGTGATCAAGGTAAACATTTCAATGCATTTCCCCAGGTAGGGAATTTTTACTGGATTTGATCAAATTTTTCATCCCAACGGTGGGGCTTTTGACAGAAAAAAGAAAAAAATGTCTAATCCCCACCACTGGCCTGGCCTCCCCCCTGGGGTCTTAACATTGATAGGTGCATATTAGACATAATATTAACTGATCCAGCATTATCGATAACTGATAATTATCTTGTAAAGTTAATACTTTATTCTTATGACAAATAAAGATTTACCCGATCAAACCTCTATCTAATGGGTATAAAAAACTGATATTAAAAACCGACATCACAGTATCTTTTTACAAAGTACAAAAAGAAGAAATAAATAACGATAATACTAAAAACGGGAGAAATCGTATCATGATATTAATGATAAGAAGATAATAAACAATATGCGAGCAGCATTCCACTTGCTTACTGCAACAACTAGCTAGCAATCTAATTAATTAGTACTTAATATTTGATTTTAAATTAATACCAATGAGAATAAGAATTATATCGTCCTTTTGCAAGAGGAATTACAAACAAATTTCAACCAATCTTGCATTTTTTTATGACAAGAACTCGAGAAAGAAAGTGAGGTTGTTGCAATTAACAACAAAGTGATCGCAAACAATATTAAACACAGTTTTCCAACTCACCATTTTTGCGAACCCTTCGAAATTTCAACTTGATCAGCTCAAAACCGAACCAGTCTTCTGTAAGAATTTTAGATGGCCAGGTTACAAAGTATTTACCGGAAAAGGAAAACAATTTCCGAAATTTGATTGGGAAGTCCGATTCCTATGAACCAATCACTAACCGGGTTGCTAAAAATAGTTAACAGGAAGTGGAACTGACTGACCCAAACTGAAAATCAATCGCCAGACAGAAGTGGTGGAGTAGACAAAACTAAGTACTAATTTTCTTTTTTAGTAAAATTCGAAATATATTGGGAACTTCTTTACTTCCTTTCATTAACAAACAAACTTGCTTTCAAAGAAATTGCTTGAGGTTACGATGCCCAAAGTAAAAAGTCCTTCTCCTGACTCTACGTCGAAACTGAACCACAAGCTCAACCACAGGAAGGTAAAGCGAAAACCTGTTAGAAGAAAGCTTGTGAAAAAGAAGAAGAAGAAGGTAAGACACGAGGTAGTATCTTTGGTAGTTTAAGTGCTTTTTAAAGAGCCTGTGTTTCCATCAAATTTAGTATATATCATTAAAAGATTTGTAATTCAATGGACTGTTTGACTAAAATCTCGTCACTGGCGATCATTTTAAGCTTTCACGATGTTTATAGTTTTCATTTCGTCTTTGCACCCGAAGTGTGCATTTCATGAAGTATTATTTTGTTTAAGGTCTCTAGAACAACCTCGAGAAATTGTTGTTAAATAGTTGCTTATGATTACATATGTTTTTAATGAAAGATACGCAGTGAAAAAATTTTCTAGGTCAAGAGAAAACTTAAATTTTTGATGACTTTTGTGTTTTTTACCAAAAGCAGTTGTATAAAGATTAATGTAATAGTAATTTCTTAAATACTGCCACTGACCGAATCGCTGTCATTGCTTGTGTCCTTGAAGTAGTTATTCATTTCATTGCCTTTATCATTGACTTCCATCCATTTTTGTTGTTTCCATCGTTTTGCTCTTTTTTAGATACGGTAATGCTTACCTTTGAGAATTAAAAAGTAGTAAAAATGCTAAGATTGGTTCTCTCACTTAGTTGATTTACACTTACATAGGCAAAACTTGGTATCAAACAAAAAAAATTGGTGTTGTACATCGACCAGAAACAAAGCCAAAGGGTTTTGTAGGACGAAATATTTCATGTGTCAATGCAAAACAGCCTGTCACTCATACTGGTGTTGGTATTTATAAGCAAAAACAGAGAAAAGTACTAATTAAGTACACCCTAACTTTCTTGATGTTCATAACTTACTTGGCAATAGCTTCTAAATATCATATAAGTTTCAATTTGAATTTGTTTTATTAGAAACTGGTTTTAGGATTTTATGCAGCTTTTTAAAATAGTTAGAGAATTGAACAGCTATAATTATCTTTATTTTAAAGGGTTTTTAGAAAATAACAAAATTTTATATTTCAGTTTTTATGACTAATTAAAGAACTCCTAGGGGGACTTTTCAGTCATTCTTGTGAAGTTATATAATGCATTTAAGTATGAATATCTTAAAAAGGATATACTTGAGAATAAAAAAAACCCTGAAAACTAGATTTATTCATTGCATATGTAAAAATAATGAGTATAAGTTGTCCTAAGCTAAATTTTAGGCTAGTAAAAAGTTTTTTTAAAAAAGGCGAATTTTTGCACCAAAACGCTGGACTTCAATTTGTCAAAGTTGTAAAAATTTTTACCACTGGCACTGTATAGCTGTAATATTATTGAGTCGGTTGAATGCCTGAAGTTATTTTAAAAGCAAGTATTTTGTTTAAATATACAAAATTCATATTATAAAATACAATTTGTAGTAGTCTTTTGGAATGTATAGAGTTTGAGAAAGATGAAGAAATTATTTCTAATTTTTTAAACGTTTCAATTTCATTTTTTTGTCAGCCCGCTATACCTTTGAGCCCAAAGAGTGATACATCTGAGACCAGCGGTGAAAGGATTAAGGGCGCATGCCCACCTTTGTTATTTGCCAAAAACAAAATGGCGGCAATGTTCAACAGAGAGGCGAGTTTTGAAGATAACCGGTCCGATTTGTATGATGACGATGACGATAGAGGGTTCTTTCAAGTAAATGAATCAGATGAAGGTACGTTGAAAAAATCGAATTCGTTGTTTTACCCGAACTGTTACACTATTTTCGTTTGTTTATATGGTTTAGCTTTTTTTGCAGACTTTATAGTGTTTTGTTTACATGTTTCGCGTACTTAAAATTTTCTGAAATACCTTTCATTGATTTGTTGTGTATAAAATCAAACTTTTAAGAAGGAGTTAGAGAAACCTACTAAATATGGTTGCTAGAAAAAAATCTTTCACTAACAACAATTTTTCTCGTCAGTATTAAAAATCAATAATAAGTTAAAATTTTATTTTTTCTCCAATTATTTGATTTTATCTTCCCTTTAAGTGTAGTAAATTTAAAGGAAAATATACACTATAAAGAAGGCTGTTGGATATAGCTAAAAAAAGACACATTTGGAATTTATATTTTTATTCCTGAAAGTTTTCAAAAATGATTTGCTGATGTAGTGCCACAAAGTTGTTAATATTTTTAGTTTCTACCTCTGTTTTTATTAATTTGACCAAGGAATTGAAACAGTTCTTGCATATCATGCATGTGCTTTAACTTCATTTCCACAATTTGCAATTATATCTTCACCAACGGATGAAAGGGCCTGACAGAAAATAGGAGGTTTTCTAGTATTCCGGCTTCAGGAGTGTTCCTTAGCATTCGTTTCTTTTGTGTGCTGCATAGTAATTTGTGTGTTGAAGTATTTTTGCCATTCAGCTACAAGAAGCACAAACAACCTTGGAGGGGGTGTCTGACTCTGGTAGGGAAGGGGTTAAGGTAATTTTAATTTAAAGAAAACATTGCTGTAAAAAACATTTGTGGCAATAGATTGCTTATGCCACTTGCAACCACAATACATTTGTTATTAAAGACCACTAAAAACATATATACGATCAATGCTTCACTTTGACTGTAAATTAACATAGCTTTTGTTATATATAATAGATTTATAGTATATGTATATCAGAAGCAGAAAAAAGCTAAAAGATAAATGGCTTTTTATTAATGCCTAAAATTGGGCAGCTTTGATTCTTATTTTCATTGATTTTGTTGAAAATCTTCCTGCCTTTCTGTCTGTCTGTCTCCTTGTCTCTGTTTGTCTGTCTGTTTGTCTGGTCTGTCTGTTTGTCTATCTGTCTGTCTGTCTGCTTGTATGTCTGTCTATACTTGAGTTTATCAATATATTTGCCACATGCATTGTGCTTTTATTAATAGTTCCTTATGCTTATTTTGGGAACCTGGTAATTACTAACTATACTCATCCATTAATGGTTGTTAATCTGTTTACTGGTAGATACTGAAGATGCCAGTGAAACAGACATGGCAAAACTTGAAGAAGAGTTCACAGAAATGAAAGAACAGTAAGTTCACAATTTTTTTATTTTATGTTGTCCACTCTGAATGAAGATATTTCAGAGAAACTATTACTTTAATTTGTTTCTAAACCAACTAAATAGCCGGCATAATCTTGCTCCATTCACCATTGCCATCTGAATTACTGTTTCCTTCAATCCCAACATCTCCATTAGGACCTCTATCATCCTCTTCTCCAACAGTTTTCCACCACACACTCTCACCATTGCTGTTGTGGTCTTTATCAAAATTATTTTATTGACCATATGTTAAAATGTTTTATTCAGGCGTACTAGAGTTGTAATGTCAGTGAACATAGTGTGCCTAGAAGCTAAAATGAGGATAACCCTTTGTCATATTGCAAAGACATAATTATAGTTTGTACAATCTTGTGCTTTATACATCATTTTACTGATAGAAAGAAAAAACAAATTGCACTGCAGAATGTATCAAGATAAACTTCAAGATTTAAAGCAACAACTTTCTATGCTAAACCAGGGTGAGTGCTTTTGTCTGGCAGCTTTTTATACTATCGTACAGTAGGCTAGTTGTTACTAGACAATATTTTTGTTTATAAAAATGACCTAACAGTTAGATTTAAGACAATTATCCATTGTTGTTACAAAAATGTGTTATTTTCTAGGAAAACATGCAGACTACATCAAAAGGCTTTCAAAGCTTGAAAAACAAAAAGAGGAAAGACTGTCGATAGCAAGTAAGTCAAAATAGTTCCAAATAATCCAATAATTATTTTTGAGAAAAAAGCCACTTTATACAGCTTAATTTTGGACTGTATAAAGTTTTGGAGAGTTCCATGCTATACAAACCTTTAGGCCATTTCACAATCAAAAACAAAACCTTTTATACAGTATAATCAATTGTGTGACAACTATAGAGGTACAGTATCTTTCTCCTCTTGATCCTGCAGTCTATAAAACCCTACTTAATAATTATGTACCCGGGTAAGTGGAAATTTACTAGAGAGTATGTACCTCTTCCCCTATGAAATTATTTGTTGCTAACTTTAAAATCATAGCAAAATAATTTTATCTAGAATGAGAGCTGAAATTAACTAATATTGTTTTTACTTAAAGCATGAAATACTCATTGACAACTGTTTGGTTTGATAGACCTGTAAAACTCTTTCTGTTAAACCTAAATAATTTAGTCTGAGGATATAACTTACTAATAAAAATAATTAATAGTGATTACCCTGTTGTTTCTGTTCTTTATTTAATAGGAATTTGTCGAAACTATGAGGTAAGCACATAAATTATTTTCATATTGAAAAGAAGAAAAAGTTTAATTTTCTCTTTAAATCAATATTAGATAATTGTATCAAAGTTGAACAATGAGTGAATGAAAATCATTAATGATTTATAATTGTTCCAAATCTAAAATGATATACCCTTGTTCCATTAAAACAACTTGTATCAAATAAAAACTTCCATTAATTTATTAATCAGACCTGGAGATTTCAAAAATATGGGGAAACAAGACTTTGGTTCTGTGCATTTCATCGATGGGAAACTGTCGGAAACCATCCTTTGGTTCTTTAGATTTTGATTATTAGCCAAGAGCCATTTTTTGATTAAGAAGACTAATAAAAGGTACAAAAGTCATTTTAGTTAAGCACACATTACCTATTTTAGATGTTGTTATCTTAAATTAGTTGTTCAGTATATTTAAATAGCTATTTGAACTCCATGCATTTTTCTTAATAATGTGTTTTTATATAGTTACACATATTGCCATTGGAAACCATTTTTTGGTTCTGTCATCTTACTAGCACAGAACTTACACATAATGGGAAACAATCGTTTCTGTGAAATATCCTGGCCTGTTTATTGTTAACATTTTTTTCTTAGTAAGAAAGAATTACTGACATAAAAATATAATGAAATTGACCAGCTTTTTGGTATCATACTGACAAATCTATTAAATAAAATTTACCAAAATTTCAGCATCATTGTGAAGTCATCCCCAAATTGTTGAGATAAAATAACTATCAAGTTTGTTAAACTTAAGCCAAGAGAAAAATTTTTTAGTAAGTACAATAGAGGCTAAATTAGATGAAATGTGAGAGCAAGTTTGATTGTTTTAAGTTTGTGAAATGCCATCTATTTTTGAACATGAATCCAACTCAATTTGTACAAAATGCTTAATCTACTAGTTTTTTTAATTCATCCTCTATTGTTATTAGAATTGTTAAACTTACCTTATGTTTTACAAACTCAAATAATTCATCTCAATACATTGAACTTGTGTGTATGACACCAAGGTGTTGGTAAATTTCATTTTATACCTTTATGTAAAATAATAAGCTTTAATTTTTCCTCAGATTGACTTGATTGAAACTGAATATGTGAAGGAAAAACAAGCTGCACAGGATGAGTTTGAAGTAAGATTAACACAAGTTTTGCTACCCAGGCAGTACCTTGACGTACTCAGGGATCGCGTTAACGCAGAAATCGTGCATTTTTACGCAAAAAATGCCAAAAAATGCAGCATCGAAATTTCAATGCGTCCCAGGACGCAAGATGTTGACTTGAAGAACTCACTGCACTTACTTACTTTGGACCCGCCCAAAATGCTTGGGACCCCAGTTTGACCAGACATAAGGGTAGGAGAACCCAGAATGAAAAATCCTAGTGCCATCCCTGGTACTGACTGTACCTTGAAGTACTGACTGACGTATAGTTTAGAACTCACTATAATGACAGCTTTAATTGTCAGTTACTCAGCATTTTCTTCAACTTTGTGAAGACTGATTTTTGTATTTAAACAGCAAAAGAAAGTGGAGTTAAAAGAAACACTGTTGAGCGAGGTGCAGGAAAAAAGAAAAGCAATAGAAAATGAACGAGTGTCCATGGAACTCACTGGAGGTAAAAAATCATGTAATTCACTGTTTAACAATGAAGTACAGTACCAAATAGAAAAGCACTCACAGAGCGCAGACCTCTGCCAAGCATATTGTGATCCCCACGCAACATTACAGTCATTGTAAATACAAGAATTCAAGAAAAAAAATTCTAACACTACGATAATTGTAGCCATACAATAAATGACGCTAAGAGTGTGCTTGTATGCTTGTGTGCTTGTAAATTCAAAGTGATCCAGGATCCAGGATTTTTTCTAGATCACCCTCAAAATTTAATCAGTTCTTCCATGTTCTATTACAACATGTGAAAGTTTTGAGTTACATTTGCTAACTAACAAATATTAATCAAACAAACAAACTAACAAACAAACTAACAAACAAACAAACAAACTAACTAACAAACAAAATAACAAACAAACAAACAAACTAACTAACAAACAAACAAACTAACTAACAAACAAACCCCGGCAAAAACATAACCTCCTTGGCAAATGTAACAAGAAATAACGTGTGAAAATTAATTTTCATTACCATAGGTTTTGTATCTACTTGGCAACACATGTAAGAGTTGTAACTTTTAAAAACTATTTAAAAATCTTTAAACTGAGTGCCATCTGCAGTGTGGTAAGTGTGAATAATGAATGCAAAATTTGTTATTAATTATTAAATTGTAATTTATATCATCATCAATCCAGTTTTGATCCGGTTTTATCCCCGTAAACAATGGTGGCCAGATTTACCCCACTCTGCCAGCAATCTCTTTGACTCCCACTCCCATCTCGCTCGATTCACTGCATCCTCCCTCATCAAACCAACACTCCTACTCTCCTTTTCTACCTGCAATCTCCATGTCTTCCTTGGTCGTCCTCGCTTCCTCTTTCCCTTCAGTTCAGACTCCAATGTTTTTCTCAAAACATGACCATCTTCCCTCCTTAACACATGCCCATATCATCTCACTCCATTCACCTTCGCCATCTGAACCAATGTTTCCTTCAATCCCAACATCTCCATTAGGTCTTTTGTCCTTCTTCTCTCCATCAGTTTTACACTACACATTGCTCTCACCATCGCTCTCTCAGTTCTTCTCAAAATCTCATTCTCCCTCAAACACCATGTCTCACTCAGACCAATATAACATCACTGCTTTCACACAACTCCGATAAGTCATTCCTTTCATCTGCAGCGAGAACCTTTTTGAGTTCAGCAACTCTCCACATTCCTTGAACTTCACCCAACCAATTCTCGCTCTTGCCGTTACAGACTTATTTTTAACCAATCCGATTCTGGACAAATGAACTTTGAAACTTGCTATATAATAACATTGCTTATTCGGTAGAGTTGGAGTAACAACTGATTCATTTTCACTAACCTGTGTAAATCTGATGGTAAATATTGTATGTGAATTACTAAAATCCATGGAGTCTGATGACCTGGAGCAAACAGACCTATCAAAACGAACAAACTTAATTAACATGGCCCTTGAGAAATAAACTAAACATATACATTACATATACAGTATATATTATTGTATTACTAATGTAGAACTTTGATAAACTAAATTGAGGCCTTGAGTTCCTCAAACTGTCTAGTCTTAAAGGGCACATATCACGAAAAAAACAAATTGATTCCATATGTTAGGTTTTAATGTCTAGATTCCAAAAACATCAAATTTTTTTCAACCGGAATTATTATGCACGTTATGAGACATTTTTGTTCCAGTCTCAACCAGTGCTTTCAAGAAAACGCCGGGGTTGATAGATTATTTAGCATTTATGACGTCATAAGTGTAGTTCCGGTAATGCTCGATAACAACAACTCTTGGGAAACATTCCGTAAAAAGATTAGCAAAATTGGCTAAACACGCATAAAATTTAATATAATGAGCAAAATCAAGATATTCTAACAATGTTCTCTGTTTGATGACAACATGACTACGCTTATAACGTCATGACCGAGTAGGGAAGTAGTGACCAATATTTGGTATTTCGGAAAAAAATCACCATTCGTGGGTCAAATTCATAACGAAAAGTTATACTGAACAAATCTTTAGCAAAAAATATCGAATTCTACGACAAAAATCCTTTAAAAAATGTACAAAACAAAAACTAAATATTCAATTCGTGATACTTGCACTTTAAACTCAGAGACCTTTAGCACAGGTGTAGCCACAGGGTTCCAGAAACTCCCTCACGCACCCTTACTTTTCACTGTGTCAATTTTTAGGGCGTCCTCATCATGATACTTATTATTGTAATGACCCCCCTGTGTCTTGAATATCAATTACAATAATTACCTCCCGTCGACTTTATAGTTACATGGTCTTGTTCTATTATTACTCTGTTAAGTATTGCAGAGAACTGCAGAAGCTTCTTAGAACCAATATTACATATACTGGTGTTATATTTTAGTAAACAAGCCGCTCTTTATATATTGCCCATTCAGAAGGCTGAACTTAAATGGATTTACTATATTTATTAAATTTTCAACCTCGAATATTGCGTTTCTAGCGTTCTGACTGGTTCACTCAATCTCGGTTATCAGCTCATA
>JAOTRI020096295.1:0-14826 GCA_028564885.2 Zoanthus sanctaehelenae | reverse complement strand
GTGGGAGAGATTGCTGGTAGAGTGGGGTAAATCCGGCCACCCTCGTTTACGGGGATAAAACCAGATCAAAACTGGATTGATGTAGCAACACGTAGTCCATGGCTACATATTTTTAAATCATCTTCTAGTTACTAGTTAATTGTATTTCTTTATGGAAAATATTACTCAGACAAATTGTAAACTTAATTTAGAAGAAACAAGTCAAGCCCTTGGGTATCGTGTTTTGAAGTCACCAACAGATGGAATCTCTTCACCAGTTTATAACAAAGTTGCCCTGCCACCATCTAAGCCAAGTGAAATTCCATCCCAACATGGAGCACAGAATACTGGACCTGTTGTGAGTAGATATAGGTAAGTTTAGCTATCTTATTCCTCGTGATTGTATAAATACTGTTTAGAACAGTTTTTACAAAATTAATGCTAAGCTTTTGCTGTGTTTTAAGCAAAACTTAGTTCTAAATAGTTTATTAAAGTTAGAATTGGAGTTTTTTAATTAGAATTTAATTAGAATTAACCCTTTGACTCCTAAAAGGGCCTAAACCGCTCGCACGATATGGTACTCAATTAAAGAATTCAATCTTTCTTAAACAAGAAATACATGTTTCGACTTTGGTTTTAAATCAAAGTTTAGTAGTTTCTTTAAGTTTGGAAAGCTAGTGATGCAAGAATAAACTGTCGTTTCTGAAGAAAGTCATTAGTTGAAGTGCAAAAATTGAAAAAATACCATTTTGTGTCGTTTTTGGAACCAGAAAATCAAAGATTTTTGGCCTTGGATTTTTCGATGAAATTTTCATTCCTAGCAAACAAAACAACTTTCATAACAAAACTCAGACCTAGTACTGAGATATAGTGTACTTTTTTAGCATTCTTCAGTTTTCTTTGTGCCCATTTTGCCCCAACATATTTCCCGCCATTTGCACGACCCAAATGCATTCTGGGAAACAAGAAAATTTTAGACTAGGACAGACAGCATTTCCTGCAGTAATCATTTTTTTACTAAGTGTAGAGCCTTCACGGAGTTCTGCCAAAATTTTATGCCTGTAGTGTTCTTCAGTCGTCAAAACTCCCAAAAAATGCTTTGGCAGCTCAGTGAATTTGCCTCTCTTCGAGCTTCAAAGCCAACTTGAATTGGCGCCTGTGGAAACCCACCGAGTGGAAATATGCCTTAAAAAGCGTTAAAAAGTGTGACACCTCGCTGGTTTCTTTCAGCGAGTAAGCTCAAATGCTACCTTCAAGCTTCATGGTGCTATCCAGTAGTGAAGAGAGGCAAGAAAAGGCTTGAAAATGAGCAAAAAGCCACTTTTAACGGCGGCTACAGCAGCGACAAGACACTTCAACGATACCATCACGTCATAAACTGAAAACACGATCCCTGGGGACTACACAACGTAGGATGTTTCCATGACAATGCCTTATATCGTTCAAAATCGCAAAACCTTCCAGGGGTCATAGGGTTAAACCTTGGAAAAACTGGCACAAGTAATGCTACTGGGTTGCCTGTTTCTAGAAATGTTTTATTCTTCCTGTTCATACATTTTGATTGTTAAAAAAATTGAATGTACATATTTTCATTGGGATATAAAGCAGAATATAACTGCCTTCTATATTTTTAGATTTACTTTTCGTATGATAAAATTTGTATAATTTCTTCTACAAAACTTGGGAAAAAAGTATACACCATTTCAAAATAGGCGAGGAAAGATGGATAGTAAAGCTTTCGTCTTCTAAGACTGCCACCTTTTATGATAGTAAGTGCACATTCATCAATAGGATACCAAGTTATATTTCTGATTGTTGCGTCCCCAATATTTTTTCGTGCATTTGGTGTGTCAACAGGTCCAATGACACAAACAGTAATTGAAATGTTGTGATAGCCCTCAAGATACAAGTCTTGTCTCATTGAAGCAAAGAATCCATGAAGAGCATGCTTAGTAGCACTGTATGGAGCTACTCTTGGTGTTGGGACAACGCCAGCAAAGGAGGAAACCACAATGATTTTTCCACCAGTCTTCTGTAGTTCAGATAGACAGAGTGTTGCAATGTTGATGTAGCTGATTGTATTGACAGCAAATTGTTTAGGAACTGTTGTAAGATCACTTTGTGCTGTCCATCGGCCATAGTAGCTTAGGATGTGATTAAGTACCACAGTATCAATTCCTGATAACAACTTTACTGCATCCTGAAAAGAGTGTACAATTATTATAATATGCTTTTGGTAATCTTATTGCAATTATGTCATACTTTGTTATACTGTAAATATAGCAGCGTTCTCCAATAGCAAGCTGCGACTGTTTTGGTCGCCATGGCAATATATTAAATAATGGCCGACCAAAGCTGTTAGAACGGTCGCCAATTTTCGAACCTCCTTTTTGCCATTAGCTTGCTTTTAGATGAATTCCATAATTGCGACCACAAGATCAAAAACGACAGCTATGTTAAAAACTATGGCGGCCAAATTCAGATATGCCAACCTCTGGAGTTCTAAAATCTGGAGATTTTTCTCTTTTACCACACCGGCGTCAACCTTCCCTTCCCCCTCCCCCCATCCTTCCCTGAAGTCTTCCTAGAACTCTAAAAAATCTACCGAAGATTTCCGAAGTTTACCGAAGACTTCCGATGATTTTTAAAGTTGATTTGAAGACTGAGTTAAACGAAGTTTTCCGAGGATTTTCCGATGACCCAATGAATATAGATTGTTTTTAAATTTCATCATACATTAAATGATTGAATAAAAATATCTCAAGAAACGGCAAGGTGAGTTTAAAAAACAGAATTTGTATTGACTTGAGTAAATTTGGAAACAGGACTTTAGTTTACAGAGGCGTTAAGGTTCAAAGTTGCTTTTATCCGGGAGATTTGGTTACCCGTGAGAGAGACCGGGAGATTCGCACTATATCCGGGAGACTCCCGTATTATCTGGGAGGGTTGGCATGACTGCAAATTAATATCTTTGGCAACCCTTTTGAGAAATACAGCCGCCAAAGAGAAACTTACAAAATCACAAAGCTTGGAGCACTGTAAAGAAGTTAAGCAAAAAATTAAAACCCTCTATTTCCTGCTATTCATAGACAAAAGATCTACATGTCCACTAGTCTCCTTCGCAGCCGCTGCCCGAGTCGTCATGCAAGGCTTTTCTCCTCAGGAACGGCTGCTTACCCGAGCACAACATTCCTTTCCTTGGCTTGGCCAATCAGAGCCTTAGTACAGGAATGCAGGATTTTTTCCCGCAAAAAAAAGATTGCTGTAATCGATGTCGCCAAAACTTTCAAGCAGAGAGCATCAATAGGCCACTATACGGACTCTATCAAAGAAAACACTGACATATTCAAAAACCAACAAGCTGTGAAAAATCTCGTTTTTCAAGGGTATATACTGTTTATCTTCGACAGGAAACATGTTGCCGCTGTTCCGTTATTGAGGCTCGTTATTTCTGCAGCGGTAAATATCAGTAGCTTCGAAGGCAACACTGGTATTGGTAAAACACCTGGCTAATTTTAAAAATTGTTGTCGCTTATTATCTTTTTGTTTTATTTTAATTTCTGTGTTTTTATTTTATTTCAATGCATAAAATAACCCGACTTTTGGCTGTCTCCTCGCGGTTGCTTCCCTTGTGTCACATGCATTTTAACAGTTTTTATAGTACTGCTTTTTTATTAGAAAATTCTAGTAAAATTAACTGTAAACTAGCCTAAAACGATGCTTGCAACAAGTGAGATTTCCTGAAATTTCAGAAAAATTCAGAATATGACAGTATTTTGCATTGAACGCTTATTATGCTCTCTCAAAGAGGCATCTTTTGAAATATTACTTCTTATTGCGATTTAGTTGCATGAATTGCCAGTCAGTATATATTGAATATTTATAGAAAAACGTCAACACCAGTATGGCCAACGGAACTTTCTATCGAATTCCCGCATTTCTCTTCCTTGACAGAGAATATAAATTTCAAGAAACAGACTATTAGTACAATGTCAATGGAGTCTATCTAAAAACTATCAGAGTACCCCAGGGAGAACAGTTGCTCAAATGTTCTCCCAGGGAAAAACTATCAGTGTCCCAGGGAGAACAGTTGTTCAAATGTTCTCCCTCGGAAAAACTAACAGAGTACCCCAGGGGGAACAGTTGTTCAAATGTTCTCCCTGGGAAAAACTATCAGAGTACCCCAGGGAGAACAGTTGTACAAATTTCTCCCTGGGAAAAACTATCAGAGTACCCCAGGGAGAACAGTTGTTCAAATGTTCTCCCTGGGAAAAACTAACAGAGTACCCAAGGGAGAACAGTTGCTCAAATTTTGTACTTTCTGCGCACATATACTAAATTCTACTTGTTTGCAGCAATTCTACTAGTACTACTCTTTTTTGTTATAAGAACCTTTTTTTATAAGAACATGAGACTGAAAATCGCCAAAATTATTATTTATGTTGTCTAAAATCAGTAAATATATTTTAAAAACATGTTTAAGAACAATCGAGGCTGCTATACCGAAAATAATAAGAACATTCAGCCTCAGTTGAAAAATTCGACGTTCTTATAAAAAAGAGAGTATACAAGTTACAACTGAAACTATTTCAGCAAGCATCTCTAGGTTAAAAGTAGTCGCGCATTTGCTTTAATAAGGTAAAGCTGACTTCATTAACTCCCTGAATCTATCGGCACTAAAATAATTTTCTCGTTCTTTACCAATCTGGTGGTGTTGAATTTTTAAAAGCATGAAAAAAAAATTTGGTTTTCATGAATTCGCTCCGACGAAGGACTCCAGTCCTAAACGTCAGCACAAAATTCATCTCCGCTATACGGTGTAAAACTTATTTTATTTTTGAAAAGAACTGTTTCTATATAGAAACACCGACGCAGCTTGCCATTCATGACAGTCTGGTGGTGGTCCGGTTTAATTACATTCAATCTCGTTCCCAGAGCCCAAAGCGAACCTTTAGATGGGCAATGTCTAAGCACGTGATCTCCAGCCATGATAATTGTATTATATAAAAATGTCTTCCTTAATATTTTTAATGTGGATTTTCACATTTTTAAAAAATATTCGTGTTTTGTTCGCCATTGAAAAGCCGACACCTGTTCTTCTGGTTGTGTTCGACGGATTTGGTTGGGATTTTCTTAGCGAGACTCACACTCCAAATTTCGACGAACTGATTGAAAGTGGTGTAACGGTTCCATTTGTTTGGAATGTTTTTCCAGCTAGTTCGCTACCCAATCACTATACACTTGCAACTGGTCTTTATCCTTCGAGTCATGGAATAATAAACAACAAAATTTATGACTCTGTACTAAATGCAAGCTTTACCATGCGGACAAATGACTCCGTTTGGTTTGACAATGCCGAACCAATTTGGGTCACGAATGAAAAACATGGCTTTAAGAGTGGTAATTGTTATTGGCCAGGCTATAACGTAAATATCAGTGGCTATTACCCAACTTTGAACACTATAAACTATGGTTATGAACCAGCCGTTTATCCAGTTAATTCTTCTAATGTGATGCCGTTTAGAGAGAGAATTGATGTGGTCATGGAATGGCTGACGTTAAAAGACCCACCAACTTTTGTAGTCGTGTATTTTGAAGAACCCGATGAAACTTCTCACAAGTTTGGACCTCATTCAAACCAAACGAAAGAGGAAATTATAGCTCTAGATAATCTTGTGGGTTATTTGCTGTCAAGGTTAAAACAAGAGAAACTCTACGACAAGCTCAACTTGATCATAACCGCAGACCACGGTCATATAGCATACAATTCAAGTGTTTTTATTAATTTCGATCAGTATGTAGACCCCGATCTGTATGATTTCTGGCCAATGGCTGATAGTAGCATTACGCCGATGCTAATCCCCAAAAAGGGAAAAAACTTCTCAGAGGTTGTTGAGAAGTTCCTTGAAGTTTCGAAAATTAAAGAGCGTGGTAAAATGAAAGTTTTCAAGAAAGGTATGATACCAGACAACCTTCATTTTAAATACAAGAATCGTTTGGGAGATCTTCTGATTATAATGGAGGCACCATGGCAGTTCAACACATCCAAATTTTCTAACTACACAATGTTGCCAAATAAGACAAGAGGTACACATGGCTATAATACAAGTTGCAAAAGTATGAGACCATTTTTCATTGCACATGGACCAGCCTTTAAACAAGGTTTTAGAGGCAGGCCCATCCACTCTGTGGACATTTATCCCTTGATTTGCCATTTGTTAGGTATTCAACCAGCGCCCAACAACGGCTCTATAAAAAGTTTTAGGGAACTTCTCAGAGAATCTTCCAAGTCTGAGTTACATCTGTCTTTAACAAGAATAATTGTTGGCAGTTTCATTGCTGCCTCCATTGTCTGTATTGGTGTAGTTATTGTTTTTAAGTTACGCAAATGGAAAGCTGATAAAAATCAGTCTGCAGGGCTAGAGTTAGAAACAGAATCGTTTGTACCATTGATGTCTGATTTAAATTATGAGTCATCCTAGAACAATATTACATTTATGTGAATATTAAAAGTTATTAATTGATCTTGGAAAGCACTAGAAATTAATGATAGGGTCATTATTGACCTGTTCCATCATAAAACCTTTGGTTTTCCATCAAAAACCCCCTCAGTTTCCTTTGAAAAATTAAAAAAATGAAACACTGCTTGGTGGAAACCAAGGCTTTTATGATGGAAAAGGTCAATAATGACCCTATCATTAATTTCTAGTAGTGTTTTCCTGGATCTGACCACTTAGGAGAACATATATTTGAATCAGTTAGTCTTCTACCAGAGTAGCCATGGTTCATGTTAGACCGACAGTGCTCAAAATTGTAACCAATTTGTTTGCATTTAGAAATGCAAATTTCCTTTTGCACCGAAAACATTATTTGCAACTTTGTGACCAACCTTTGTCTCCAATAGCTAATGAAGTAAAATAATTATTATCTGCTACAAGTGACTACTGTACCAATACTTCTCAACTTTTAAAAATTTTAGGACTAGAATTTTGTAATCAGTCTGAGAAATGTGACCATGAAATTTTCATAATTTCAAGCTCTTAAGTAAAATTTAAAGATTACAGTCTTAAAGTTGGACATATTGGCTTAAATAGATTAAAATAAACCCTACTGTAGGTTCATCTCTTCTACTCTTTGAGGGTACAATACTTGTTTTACAATACCAAATTTTACTTTGAAAAAAATGTTTCTCAACAATATTGTTTGGCTTTATTTAAATACTTGCTTTGTTACATGGTGTTTCCTAAGTTTTAAGTATTAGTTATTTCATTTTTAGTATTTAATAATTTTTATATTTTGTACAAAGCTCCTGGCTCATATGCCTATTTATAAATTAAAATTAGTTACTATGATACCGAATGGAACATTCAAAATAACTAGCTTAGTAGTCTGCAAGTTGGCAAAATAAATTAGTAACAGTCATGGTAGACAAGTTTGGAAACTTGTTTAGACTGATCATGGTTTATAGTAAGATATTGTGTTTTATCAATAAATATTTAGAAATGTTTAATATGCTCTGATATTTCATATCCGATTTGATTGCTGTACTTATTTGATTCTTTTCATATCCTTGGCAACACATCCTTTCCCACCAAAATTACAGTAACCATGGCTGTAGCTAGAACGTTTTCAGTCGGGGGTAGGGTTGGGGGTAGGGTTGGGGCAAGTCCTGTGAAATTTTAAAGAGCACTAACATTGGCTTCTTAGTGATAAAAATGTAAATTATACACCATATAAAAGAGAGAATACTTACTGACGTTTTGGTCGTTAGTCCTTAATCAGAGTAAAATGATTTTACATTCTAGGTCATTACTCAAAGTCTTCATTGGCCTACCATCTACTAACTTCTAATCATCCACAGAGCAAGCTCAATTGCTCGATCATAAACTAACAAATTCTCGTCCCTATGTTTAACATGACCAAACCATTTCAGTTAACAATGTTCAAGGTTTACTAACTTGAATCCATTTTATTCCAATAAAGGACTATCGTCCAAAACATCAGTAAGTATTCTCTCTTTTATATTGTGTATAATTTACATTTTTATCACTAAATTGTTTCTTTAGAAAAACAGATGCAGCTCAAACTAGTTTACTGCTAGTTAGATTTTTTTAATTTAATAATGTCTATTAATCAACTAACTTTTATCGATGGAGATCGAGTGGTATCCGTGAACATTGACTGCTTCTATTTTTCGTGCACTGCATTTTTGACCCTGTTGTTTGTTTTTATTGTTGTTTTTACTTTTAGTATATTTGTAATTACTTGGACTACCTGTGGTAGGCAGAGTCAAGGTTTACTGTTTCTTCAATATAAATTATCTACCTATCATGTCACGTTTTGGAAAATTACCTCGGACTATCACGAATAGACTGAGGTTAGTGAACCAATCAGATTGCAGTATGTGTAATAGTCCTGATGTTGGAAAATACTAATATAAAATTATACACAATGACTGGTATGCATAATTACAAATAAGTATACCCCAATATTGAAAATATCCTGGATTTAGTTTACGTTCATTTGGGTCTGCAGTCTGCAAATGTCATACAGTGGCATGTACATTGTTATAGACATTAGGATCTGCAGGGTAAAGGCCATGCAGTTTGAATGATTTTAAATAATAGGAAACTTTTCCCCTCAAAGTTAAGTCATAAATTTGTCATTACAAATATAAATCTATGGTTAATTTTGAACACGTTTTCTTGTCACACAGCTACTTAACACGATTAGCAATTTTTAAGTAGTTGTGATTCTCGCCTAACAATTTATTAAGATTTTAAATTAATTTGAATTTTTCTTAACACCAAAAGGACGAAAAACTTTTTTGTCCCAAAGACCAATTTTAACACACCTTCACCATAGCTTGAGCTGCATCAAGCGTAGACAAGTCAGCAATGATATAGTCTGTTTGTTGTGCTCCAAGCTCTCGACATCTCGCCGCTACCTTTTCAAGAGCTTCTTTTCTTCTTGAAACTAAAACAAGTTTTGCTCCAAACCGCGCATATTGGTACGCAAGGCCTTCGCCAATTCCTGTACTTGCGCCGCAAATAAGCACCCGTTCACCTCGCACTTTTTCACGGTCGAAACCATCTGAGATACACCACGCAATCAAACATCCTAGAATTGCAACTGGAACGACTAAGTAAAGGTTTTTTAGACACATTTTATCATATTCTAACAAATTTTTTTAATAAGTTTCAAGTAATTTGTGTACAGCGGTTAATCTCCTAAGGGGAAACTGGGTTCCAGCTGGCAACGCTGCCCTTAGCGACCATATCAACGAGAAAAATCGGTTGCCATATTTTGTGAAGGTTTACATTTTTACGGCACAAAAGAATTGACGAAAAAATTGTTAAATAAAAACGCAATTAAAAGATGTATGAGGATGAAGAAGAACATGAAGAAGGTCCCAAAAGTTCTTTTTCAACATATTTAGCAGAGGGTGACGTTTTATTTAAACAAGGGGCATACAAAAAGGCTCTTGATAGTTACTCTCAGGTAAGATTTTTACATAACGAAATGAGTTCTTCACTTATTAGAAAGTTGTACCAGCTATCTAATTAAGTATAGGACATTTAAATAAACACAATACATAAGTAAAATCTGTTTTTTTTTTAAATTTTAGTTTTGAAATATTTAAGATATTAAACAAAGATCTAGATGCCCCCTGCAAGTGCAAGGCAGACAGAATTTCGACAAGAACTACGTGTCCGTCAATCGACTTTTCTTAGTAGAAAAATATACTTGAGAAACTTACTTTAGTAAGAAATTTGAAGTTTCAGCATCAAATAAAAGATTTGGACAAGAGATTCTAAACCATGTATGTACTAACAGATCTACGTTCCTATACCGTAAAGTTCTGTACAATTTTTTTATTTTTATATCGTTACAGTGCAAACCCTGAAAATATCAAAGTCTGCTGACTATAACAGTAATACTGTAATCAAAAATAAAACATTGATTTATGTACAAAATATGTAGAAAAAAATTTAAAAAAAATTAAAGTACTGAATTAACTAAGTATTAAGTATTACAAAAAAAAATAATAATAATAATAATACTTAAATACTTAATAATAATAATGATAGGTGACCTAAAAAGGGAGACTGAGGGTCAGATTACCGTTGTGCAAAACCAAGCATTTAGAACAAATTTATGCGATCAAGGCAAGGATAAAAAAACAAGACCTGTCCCCACTTTGCAGAGTGTGTGGAGCCAAAGATGAGACAACATATTGAATATAGTTGAATATAAGCTAAGCTAGCTAAATCTTTTCGAGCCTAGTGGCCCATGGAGCCGGTGCTTATCTCCGGTTTCTGTAGTGTTAAGCGGATGAGAGTCTTTGACTCCCCCTGGACGGGACACTAATCCATCGCAGATTAGCTCCCAGCAGAATCTGGTACTCATTTACCTACCCCGGGACGATGGAAAGCTGAGTTGGTTTAGGCGGAAAAGAAGGCCACACAAATATTCAAATCTCGGCAAAGTGCCGCGGGATCGAACTCGGGACCTCGTGGTTGGAAAGCAGAGATCTTACCAACTGCGCCAACTACGTCCGCCCTTATAAAACATCTAGTCTTTCAAAATTGTTTTAATCCAAGGTTAAGCTAACAGGAGTTATGAGAAACTGGGCCTAGATGTATCTTATGCAAAACACTCTTGCTATCTTGCATTCGATTGATATTGCTTTGAATATAAAATATTATGATGACACACCTTATTGTATACACTGGGACCGCAACACCCTGTGTTCGAGCCGTATTTTCGTTGGCGTAAAATGCGATTATAACAGCATACTTGAGCACTGGGATTAAACGGAAATCGCCCACATTTCAAAGAATTGCATGTCGCTGGTAAGGTAGCAATGACATTCTGCGTACAGCAACGTTGGGTGATGATGTTAAAAGTTATTGTTCCACAGCATTTTGTCTGATTCCCGGATGTTTTTGGAAGAAGAGAGGTACCCTCACAGCACAGAAATCTTGATGAATCATAGTATTGTGTAACACAAGGAGAGCACGCCAGATTTCGCGTCACAATTACTTTATTATTACAGCACTTGTGAGTGAAGCTATTATAAACGATATTACCACAACAGGCAGAATTCTTTGCGAAGCGCTTTAATCGAACAAAATGACTTGCGCAGCAGATATGCGTGCTTGGATGGTACAACAGATTACCGCATTGTTGTCTACAAGGCGTGTTAATGTTACGAACAGTCAATTGTGGACGACAGCAGCGTTGAGTTTTTACGTTGTATACCTTACTGCCACAACATTCAGAAGAGCGATATCGGGTGTAAATGAAGTGTTTACCGCAACACACTTGTTTAACTGGGTCAAAAGGTTGTGCTCCACATATGTTCTGTTGGCACGGTAATTTGTGCTTAGTAACAAACATACCATTTCTGCAACACTTGCTTGTTACTGTGTCGTAAATTTTACGGCTACAACAAGCTGTTTCTTCACCGTAACGCTTGTAGTGAACCTTATTGACCCCTCCTGGTGTAGTACAGCAGATATGTGTTGTGGGATAAAAAGAGGACATTCCACAATATCTGGCACCGCAGCTCCTTATAGGAAGAATACGTCCACTGTTACAGCAGTATGTTCTCTTGTAGTATATTTTACCTCTGCAGCATCCGAACAGGAGTGAGCTATACGGTGAGAAGACGCAACATCTTGTTCGATGTCCATACTCTATCCTAAATAGCTTGTTATGGCAGCAAATGTGACTTTTCCTTGAGTATATTAGTACTCCACAGCATTCATAACCAGTCACTCGGCGCCACATTTTACCGTGACAGCACATATGTGTTTTGTATTGAAAAGCTTGAAATCCGCAAACACCAACTTTACCTGTTTGTGTAACTGAAAAGAAGACCGATGTAAATGGAAGACACATTCTGCTTACTGAATAATAAAAAAAATTCTAAAATTGATCGATGTAATAAAAATATACTGACAATATTTAACAATTATTACATTTTCAACCTCAAATATTGCGTTTCTAGCGTTCAGATTGGTTCACTCAATCTCGGTTATTAACTCATATAAACCAGGCCCGTAGGCAGGATACTTCGAGTGGGGGTTCTGGGCCTGGGGTCCAGGGGCCTGCCTAAGGGCACCGGTGGGGATAAGGGGCGAATCCGCATGATTTAAAAGCATCTGGATATTGTTTAACAGCATGTTCATCTATACTTTATTACTTCTTACACAATGTTTAAAATAAGATTAGGAAACCGCTTGAACGCTAGTAATAAACAGTGCAAAAATGCCGCGCAAGTCTGTAATAAATTACAATAGGTTTTATTTTTGCTAATGTGGTTCGCTGGCAAAAGGATGGTTCTCCGAATAAGGGGGGTTCGCCCGAACCCCCCAAAAAAACCCTGGCTACGGGCCTGTAAACCTTGAATTTTACCACCGTTTGACACGCGTCACCAAGATCAGGTGAATCCGTATCTCTCTTGTTATTGGCTTACATCCAAGTACGTTCATTACATAGACTGGGACTGAGAAAAACAGTATGTTTGTGCTCCAGAATTCCAACTGGAACTAAAGTGTCAACAGAAATCGCGTACCTGAACACGTCATGTGGTCGTGGTGATCTGTCAGAACTGCCAAAATTTGTCATCAAAGGTATATTTTCAATTATCGACTCACAATTACCATAACATTGATTTTTGCACAATGCTTTTGCTGTATGTGCAACCAGTTTTACGATCATTTTTTATGACTGAGCTCTTGAAAGTTTGTTTTCGCGTTTTCTAATGTTAAAAACAAAGCAAACAAAACTCTGGGCTTCATCAAAAGAAGTCTGCACTCTTGTCCCGAAGAAATAAGAGTCGAGGTTACATCTCCCTGGCCAGCGCAGTCTGGAATTCGTACCGGCAATACCAAATCCAGTGGCTAGAAAATGTACAGAGACGAGCTGCCCGCTTCGTAACAAGAACATACGGATCAGATCAAGGCTGTGTAACAAGGGCCCTCACTCACTCGTTGTACATTGAGCACAAACCTACGTTGAAAACCAAGCGATCTCACCCGCATACAGCTTTAGGTGGGGCCTTCCAAGGGGTTTTGGCGACAAGCGACATTATAAATCAATTGAAATTCTGAGCCGGTGATTCCACATTATATTGCCGGCTAGTTGGGAGAATATGCATTCCATATTGGCGGAGTGGCGAAGCCACGGAGCCAATCAGTGAGAAATATATTTTCTCTCAACGCCAACTTTTTCACGCGCCTTAATTCTGAGCCGGTGATTCCACATTATATTACATCTCTCTCCCACATCAAAATGTTGACTGTAAAGGCAATACTACACAAAATTGCCAAATATGTAATGACAATCTTTTTTTCAAAACATAGACAACCGACAGATTGCGAGCAAAAAAGCGATAAGGCATTTCAAGTTTCGACAAAACATCCTTTCACCTTTGGTACTTTCGACAGCGACAGCACTAGAGACAAGCTAGCAGGACTCTAAATCCTCTCGGTGATATTATATATTTCTTGTAAATATTAAGAAATATCAATGAACAAGTTATCATTAAAAAAACATCTGACGTGAGTCTAACGATTTCCCCCGGCACACTGAACGCTTGGATAAAAAAAATGAAACCTCTAAACCTAATGCTTAAGGATTGTAAAACATTTGAATTTTTTATGGAATATATAAAAAAACTAATTACGCTTATCGATATAAATTAAATTAACTAGTACGATTCAAAGACAAAAAAAACTTTAACAAATCAAATACACTGGAACAACTAATTACTTATATATCTACAAAGTATTTACAAGTTCTCAAATGGAGTACATAGTTACTTTTAAGTAGCGACTAGTCTCTGGAAGCGTTGTTTTCTTAATTCTGGCGGTTGTTTTCTCTCAGTTTGAGCTCAGTTAACTGGCGTAAAAGTTTCTTTAGTTCATGTAGGTTTTCTTGCATACAATGTATTAAATTTCTTTCAGTTCGTGTAGGTTTTCTGGCGTAGAGTTCATTAAGTTACTAATTTCAGTTAGTCACCACTGACAAATGAGTTTCGTCCGAGATTTTGGTTGGCGCCTGTCAATTACTCTTGACAACGGACTTTCTGTTCTTCTTCGTTCTTTACCGAAGAAACTTCAACTACAAAAACCGCTTCTTTTTTTCCCTCATGCTAATTCGTTTTTATACTTAACTAAATTATTATTTTACATGATACTTCTTTCACCATAAAACAATAAACAATAAAAACTATTATTTTTGTTACAAAACATATCAAAGTACGAAAAATCTAACAACGAATAATTAATTATAATACTATACACATACAAAAAAAATCATCACATATGTTCCCCCAAAAACATTACTAACTTTATATTGGGCTCTCATCCACCCCTATCTAAACTATGGTGTGGCAATTTGGGGACAAAGTTCAAAATCACTTTTTGACAAACTTTTATGTTTTCAATGACAATAAACAAAGCCCAATTCCACTTTTTGTGAAAACTAAAATTCTTCCCCTTAACATTATGTACATACTATCTTTCTCTAGTTTAATGCATGATGTTCTTAACAAAATAGCATCTCGTAGTTTATGCAGTCTTTTTACAAAGGTTAATGATGTCCATTATTATACAAGATCGTCTACCTCAAAAAATCTTTTTTCTAAGCCTTCAAGACTGAACATACAGTTAAATTCCTTCTCAAGACCTGGTGTCAGATTATGGATTTCTATCCTGTATTGAGCGTTTCAACTTGACGTTACGGCGGCCATGTTGACTATCTTTTGTTTTGTACACCAACATGGCCGCTATGTCTATTGTCTTTTGTGTCTCATGGGATTGTGTGAAAACGCTC
>JAOTRI020096284.1:0-14832 GCA_028564885.2 Zoanthus sanctaehelenae | reverse complement strand
TTGATTGACAGTTTTTCAACTCGGGGTATATCATCGTGACGGAAAAAGCGGCAAGATCAAAGGAAGCTGCGTACCCCCCTGTGTTAGAGCTTTGGCCATATTGGCCATGAAGGAAATGCAGAGCGCACTAGCTAAAACAAACTTGATTAAAGCGGCAATTTTTAGCATGAGAACGATGACTACGATTTTCATAAAAAAGGGTAATAAGCAACTGTCGTTGATGTCTTTTTAGTTAAGCCAACTTATCCTAGTAATCTGCTTGTTACACTTAGTATTTATGTATTTGACACAAAAAGAAGTACTACTAGACTCAAAGTAAGAAAAACTCTAAGTAATGAGTATGTTTGTGTCTTTGTAACCTGTAAAGTCTATCGAAATTGGATTCTTATCCAAATTACTACCGGTATTATCGTGCGCCAACAAAATCGATCGTTCGAATAACAGTTCATTTTTTTAGCTTACATGACGTACTGACATAAAATCGATTCTATCTGTCAAAACAATAGCATTGTAGCTACAAAAACTAGACAGACTAAAAACTTCACAGATTACTTGTGCTAACAAATGTGACGTCACACACACACTGATTGGTGGCCCTAACTACATGTGCTAACAACTGTGACGTCGTGTCGCTCACATTGGTTGGTGGCCCTAGACACGTGCCAAGCTGTGAACAATAATCCGCAGTGAGGGTGAGTGATGAACCGATTTTGTAACTCTGACAAAAAATACTCTCTAAGGAAGGGTGTATCAACATCCTGTACCTTGCTAGATGTCTCGTAGTTTTTACAACAGTCTTCGGTTTCTTTCGCACTTGCAAAACGCCTTATTAACAAACGCACTTACTAAGCTAATTTTAAAGACGAAACCAGTGAAATAACTGTGGGTACGAGATTTGCAATCACATGTGTTACCCACTAAAACAACAATGGAAAGACCGAAGGAAGTATGTCTTCGCGTTCAACTTCTCCTTTTGTTTCCTCCGAAGAAAAGGAAGAAACCTGTATTATAAGGCTAGCATATTGGGAGGATCTGGATTTGGTTTACTTTGTTAGCAAACAACGAAAACTCGGCAATCATCGATTTCGTCTTCTTGAATGAACTTCAATGATTTTTTATGAACATTAATGAACTTGAAGCCTTCCCAGGAACGAATTGCTATTAGCAACTCGAACTATTTATCTTGTTTTGAAATGTTTTAAACTTTTTGGAAAAAATTATTATTTATATTTGAGTTTTTATCATTCTTGTGTGTTTTAGGCAGGTTTGCATTGCATGAGCGCTCTCTTCAGTAGAAGTTTTTGTTTTCATTGAAGAATGACGGTAAAATTATTCTGCCGTTATGATCATTGCAATTTCTCTTTGCAAGCTGTCGGTTTGCAGGTCGAGAGCCGGAGTTCCATTCGTGTATTGCAATTGTGATTTTAAAAATGAAAAATGAATTGCTCTAAAATTTTTTTATTAGTTCTACAATTGAATTTGAACCCTCTGAACTGGACAAAAATTTGATTCGATTGTAAATTAAGTTAAGATTCGCTTGTATTTTATAAAGTTTTATAACGTTATACTCCTTGCATATATATAATTTACAGGGCTAGGTGTCGAAAGATTGTAGTATTCTTACATTGAATTTGTAAATGTAAATTAAAGTGTATTTAATTAAATATGACTCGTTGCGTATAAAGTCGAAGACTTAAGTAATTTTAGTCTTTAAAAGCGGACTTTATAATCTTTCTCAACCAATCGATTGTTATTAAACTGAATTTCACCATTTTTTGAATTGTTAGACAATTCTTTAAAGACTTGTACAATCCTTAATAATTCATAAGAGTTTGTTCCAATCAATTTACGGTATCTCAGTCGCGTGTTACCTTTGTAAACCCCGATAGAAATGAACTGTCTGAAAGCACGGGGAGAGTTTGAAAAAGTAGCAAGGAAAGGCTGGGGTTGATGGATTACAAATTATTTGAATTATCAGTAAAATTAAATTTCAGAAAGATTTCTATTTCGCCTAATTAATATACTTAACTTTAATAAAAACGAGTCCTGTAAATTTGTACAAAGTTTATTAATAAATCACTACTTTGACATATAAATCACTAGTTTCGTACAACAAAGAATAACAAACTACATTTAGATTTTCATCTTTCTATTATCTACATAAATTGCAGAAAAAGTCGAGGGAGGGGGGCTCAGATGCTCCCCCCATCCTTATGCTTTCATATACCTTTTTGGTCCATGCTATCTAGGTGTAGGGGCCACCTATGGCGGTTTCAGCCGCGCGCCCCTGGACCGACTCGCTTGAAATGGATTTTAGAGCGATTTTTCCGTGTGGTGTTAGTAGCACGAAAAGAAAAGAGAAAGTGTATTTTTGGTTGTGAACGTTTTATAACATTTATTCAAATAAAAGTATCCTGGGTGTTACATTTTGGCGACCCTGCCAGGACTCCGGAGATTCCGCCGCCTGGTTAGCCTAGTTGGTAAGGTGCCAGTCTATCGTGCGGGAGGCTTGGGTTCGATTCCCGGCCGGACCACCACTCAGGGTCTTAAAATAATTGAGGAGAAAGTGCTGCCTTTGCTAACATCTGCAAATGGTTAGACTTTCCCGTATTCTTGTGTGACGTAATGTGAAAGGTTTCCGTCCATTATACAGTGGTAAAGATGGTGTCCCCAATTAGTAGGCCTTTGGCCGGTTAGAAAGACTTGACACCTAAATAAAGTCTTTCTTTATTTAATTTTATTATTTCACGGAGAAACATTTAGTCACTTTCAACTCAGAGAAATTAAGGGGGAGAAAACAAAACTGTTTAAATGACCGCAAATATGAAAATGAGGTGAGTAAAACGGAAAAGGCAGTTTGAACCGTCCTCTTTCCAAAAGGTTCCTATGTATGACATGAACTGAGAAGATGGTTTTCAATCAAACCTTTAAGACAACCGCAGAGCTTATATGGACAGATATTTAATGTTATATACAAAGGTAATAAATTAATAAGGAAATGCAACTTACAGACCCGATTTTCAATATATAAATCCTTACTGCATTTACTCTTTTAAGCTTGCAGAGCAGCAGTGCATGTCAATTTGTTAACAATTAACAATTAGACTTCGAGGACGAATGGACATTAGATTGTCTAGTAAGCTATCACAAACAGAACTAATCTATAGTAGCCAATCAGAATGATGAATGCGTTAGTAGATTTATAAAATGCTATTTTAAAAATAAAAAATATATATACATTTCTTAAAGTATTATATTGTTTACACACCATCCTCGTCAGTTGAAACTGTTACTACTGGTGAAGCTAATCCATTTCCAATCCTTGTGTATGCTAGCACCATAATGTTGTACTTGGTAAACTTTTTTAACTTTTCTAGCTCAATACTTTGTTTCCAAGTTGTTGTAGTGTTATAATAATCGTCTTTAAATGATGCTACTCTGTACATCACGTGGTATCCAAGTAGAATTCCATGAACAAAGCCCACAGGAACTGGAGACCAACTGATGTTGAGGCTTGTAGAACTTGTATTTTGAGCCCTTACTGACTGAGGCGACTTACTGGGGACTGGGAAGTAACCATCAATTAACTTCGAACTATTTCTTTTATTATACTTATGTTTCATTTTCAAACCACTGCTGACTAGTTATTCCAGTTGATTATAGTTGATCAACTGGTTAGTCCAGTTGATTATGTTCGGTTTTTGTGGTGTTTAGATGTTCAATGCCTTCAAGGTTTACAACCTTCCGTTTTGAGGCCAATCTTTTTCTTTTCTCTCCACTAAACATTCATTCATTCTTGAAAATCTTTATCAATTTTTAGGCAATTATGTATTTTGAACCTGATGTAAAACGGTTTCTCGACCAATCAGAGCTCACGTACTATACACAATATTCGTTTTACGTCATTGTTCTAATTTTTGAAAAGGTGAGAAAAAGAGATAATGGGTTCGTGTGCAGAGATACTAATTAAGTGGTGTTCAACTACATAGAGTCCTAATCAGTCATAAATTAGTTAGTTACTTTTTAGGCTTGATATCACAAGTTTCCTTTGAGATTAACATTAGTTTGACATTTACCTGACTCATCAAAAAATGCAAGTTAATTGAGGTAGTTTAAAAAAACCATAGATCGTTGGCAGAATATTAAATTATTGATTAGATAATCTTTAGAAAAAATAGTATATAATTTTTGTAAATGGTTGTCGATAAAACATCTTTTTACTCAATAAACCTTGTGTAATACACTAATATATGTATGTTAACTATTTCGATAGCTAAAAAATATTCAGTTCTTCGTCAATAAAAATGACTAGTTCATAAATGCTTCAAAACTCAAATTTTATTTTTCCTGTTACTGAGCTATAGCTTCCTTAGAATGATTAGAACCTCAAGAAAATATTCAAATCTTTGCATGCCCATGTATCGCTTTTATATTTCTTATCTTTATCCATTATTTTTGTTTCCTCACCGTCTTCGTCCGTAGATACTGACAGCCAATCAGAAGCGTTTCCTTGTCCAATTATTGTAAACGCCATCACACGCACGGAATAGACTGTGAACTTGTCAAGACTCGTGAGTTCAATTGACGTGTTACTTGTGGAGATATTATGGATTTTACTATTAATTGAGTGGGAAACTCTGTACCCTACTGTGTAACCTAGCAATACCCCATGGACGTATTCCTGAGGAACTGGAAACCAGGTTACCTTTAGGCTTGTTGAGCTCGTGTTGTGTACCTTTATGTAACTTGGTGGTACACTGGGCACTAGAATAATGAAAAATCATTAATAGATAATATTCATATTCATCTAATTTCCTCCACTGTCCATACACGAAAAAGTTTGAATTATTTCTTTAAGATCTCTTTGACTTTTTAAAGATTCTTTCGTCTCACTACGTTACTGCATGCTAATGATGCAAAAGAAACCAACTAAGTAAAAACATAAAATTATTTACCGTCTTCAGCGGTTGAAATAGCTAAGTTATTTGAGTGTGGCCCCATTCCTTTCTCGTTAAACGCTAGTACTATGACAACGTATAACGTAAATTTTTCTAAGTTAGGGAGCTGAACGTGTAAATCTGTGGTTGTAACATTTGCATAGCACGAATGTTGGATTGTAGCTTTGCAGTAAAAGACGATGTATCCTTTTACCAGCCCATGTGCTAATGGGTTAGGAACTGGAGCCCATGCCACCATAAGACTTGTCGAGCTTGTGTTCCACGAAGTTACATTTTCTGGTGGTGCACTTGGTACTACAGAATATAGAGACACTTTATTATAAAATATGTTTAGAAAACGGAACATCTAATCTGATCTGATTTTCACCTTTACCAGTAGTATTTGGTCTCATAATAAACATGATAGTTGAATAATTTATGCGCTTTAAATTAATTAGCATTAGACACATGCCAATCAGACCTTTTCCACTTTGTTATTATTAAAAGAGGCGATAGAATGACGCAGTTTGCTGAAATTGCTTGTTTTTGAGAATTTAGGGTTTCGATGTATCTGTCCAGCCTCTTTGCTCAATTAAGTTAATATTTTAAGGAAGAAACCCTAAGTAGCCGCCTGGTTAGCCCAGTTGGTAGGGCTATGCGGCAGGTTTCGGGTTTAAGTCCCGGCCGGACCACCACCGGTCATAAAATAATTGAGGAAAAAGTGCTGCCTTTGCTCTAACATCTGCAAATGGCTAGATATTCGCGTCTTCTCGGATAAGGACGCTAAATCGTAGGCCCAGTCTCTTGATCACTCTGTAGAGGGACGTAAAAAGAACCCACACACTTCTCGCAAAGAGCAGGGTGGTGATCCCGGTGTTGTGGTCTGTTTCTTCCATTGGGGGCACTTCTTATCGGCTGCCAAGTTGCGCTCAAGCATGCAAGCCGCTCCAGCCAACTTTCTAAGACCCTCAACTTTCTGAACTCAACTTTATATGCTTGTAAACAGGTTCTGAAAAGCCGTGAGGGGAGAACTTGTATATGTATTGTATTGTATTGTATTGTATTGTATTGTATTAACGTAAAACAGCATGTCAAAGTTTTATAACTATCGTCAAACATGGTAACACTTTAATGCCTTTTAAAATAACAAGATAACTGACAATTGAAAGCTGTTTTTATTACAAGTATAGCAATTTAAAACTATCCTACTATGTTGCCATAGTAATCGAAAGTTTGTTTTACAAATATTATTAGCTGTAAAAGTTACAAAAATGTTGTTGTAAAGATGCAAGCAATCAATGAAGGGTGGTAGGGGGGGGGTTAGAGGGGGCATAGACATGCTTCATTTAATAAAGTTTTCTGTTGTAGGGAGGGATGTGCGCTCTACATTGCAGAACCACTTCGCCCTAATCTTTTCAGTGGCTTGTAGAGTGATATTGGACTTTGAGGTTTGACACACGCATTCGTTCTAAAACCTGAATGTAAAAAGGAACCTTAATTATACTAGGAATTAGCTTTGCAATTGAAATATTTTGAAGGCTCCTAACAATTTCATAAACATCAATTTGGTGATAATTTTTTGTTATACAACCAATGGTCCCCCTAATAGTTTTTACTTACCGTCCTCATCAGTCGAAACCGTGATATTCTGTGAATAAACCCCAGTTCCTACTGATGTGAATGCGGCTACCTTGACTTGATATACTGCGTACTTTTTAAGCCCAATCAAAACCAATGAGATTCTAGTGAAGTTAGCTAAAATGTTATTTTCATGTTGGTCTTGTAATTCTCGGTATACAAGCTTATAACCAAGTAGAATACCGTGGACAAATTCCCCGGGAACTGGGTCCCATTTAACCATAATACTCGTTGATGATGTGTTGTATGCAATAATATTCGGTGGTGGTAGACTGGGAACTAAAAGAATAAACCATAAATTAACTGCTAATATTATCTCCGCCAATGGATAGTTTATGAATAACTAATTGAGGCGAAATTAAGTAAGAAAATGTCAATGATAAACGAGTCAGGCCTTTGTCAAGCTCTTTTATAATTTAGTCAGACTCTCTCAAGACTGCTAAGATTTTCTTCCGTAATCAAAATGGTTGTTTGACCTAGTGCGAGTGTGACGGTATAAAAATAAATGTTTACTAGGCGGACAGATATAATCAGGATCATTCGCAAACGTGTCCACGACTGCACGGAACTTCATTTGGTTAAGTCTATGTCTATGCTGATGTTCTGTTTAAAAAATGAACTTCTGCAAGGTCGTCCATACGAACTTTCTCAAGAACTTTCTCCGTTCCGTTGAGCGCAAGTCTTTAGTAACATTATTTAGTATTGCCATACAGTTAACATTTTGATTCAGTGGGAGAGAGACGTGATATAATGTAGAATCACCGGCTCAGAATTAACGCGCGTGAAAAAGTTGGAAAAATAGCGATACAAAACTAATTGCCATTCTGAGCCGGTGATTCCACATTTTATTGCAAGCGTTGAGGGAAAATATATTTCTCATATTCAAATAAGAAAATAAAATATACTCGCACAAGTCCTTAGTAATATTAATTAGTATCCAAAATGTTGGGGCGACATGCAGCAACGGAGAGACAATTAAGTATAAATAGAGGTACAATTCTAAATATTAGATCCTTCAGATCCAATCTCTCTTAGACAGAGAAAGTAATGAAATAATTTTGTCCTTAATCTACGCCATAATCAGGAAAGGTTTTTCATTTTACAAATTCCTAAGAATTTGCATTTTTTCAAAAAATTTTGGAGATGCTCTTTTCAAGTAATGAGTTTTTTGAGTAAGAAATACAAAATTAAACAAAACAGGCAATTTAAGAAAAGAACAAGAGGGTCTTTGTAATGGAATACGATCCAACCCTTAACAACTAGAAATTAGTTATTCCTATTTCCTTAAATTTTTCCAGGTTAAATAAGGTATGTTTGTAATCCCGGAAGCATTTTGTGGAACATAAATGAAGTAACCGCACCGAATTATAAATTTCGACACAAAATTACAAAGTAATTTCACTGCTATTGACTAATCAGAACCTAGTAATTTTTTCATGTATATGATTACGTATTAAATACAAGATATATACTTTACCATCTTCCTTTGTCCTCACAAGGATTTGCGAACTTAATATTCCGTTTCCCAGAGAAGTAACAGGAAGAACAGAAACGAAGTAGTGAGTAAACTTTCTTAGTCCAGTAACATTAATGTTGCGAGTATTTCTGTTTGTGGAAATCATTTGAGGAATATCAGAAGCACTGGAAAGTTGATAAACAATAGAGAATCCAGTTGTCCAATTGCTGCTGTGGCAATCCACACAACTCCAAGAGACCTGGAGGCTAGTAGAGGTAAGTGGTGTCACGGTAAAATTGTTTGGTGGTTTCCCTGGAACTTAAACAGTAAACAATACGCGTTGTCAAAGCAAAATCATCAATGGCTTGAAAATTGTGATTTAGCTGAACAGCTTATTTTCGTTTTGCTTTTCTTTCTATTTTTTCGCAGTTTTATAGAACAATTATTAAAATGTAAAGTTTCAAAACAGGAGTGATGTCCATTCTACCGAGCCATCGACTAGAAATATCTGGGTAGAAAAATATTTTGGAAAAATTCGAAAAAAAATTTTGGAAATCAACAGAACTTAACCTACCGTCTCTTGGAGTCCTGATGACTGGTGATTGAGGACAACTACGCAAACGTCACTCGCGATATAACACCCGCGTTTTTAATTAGGTAAACGAACGTAAAAATTTTATACATAAATTGATAAAAAAAAGTTAGAAAAAAAGAACGATTGCTTTTTTATACTTTGTAGATTTAAAAAGAACTTTAGAAGTTAAGAAAAGAATAGATTAAGAGCTGTTCTGCTCAGTATATATATACATATACATTAAAAAATATAAGTGATATATTATTCTTGTTAAATATATTGTGCTCAAAAAAACTTACTGTTGTCCTCAACTGGTTGCACTAAAATATTGCCTAGTCTTTTGTCCAAGTACAGAGCTTGATAAAGTATTTTGAAGTTTTCCATTTTAACACCTTGACTGAAGACAATTGTCAAGTCACCTATAACACTGCCATTCCTAAAGAGATCATGCAATGGGTGGATTATGTAACCGCGAAACGTTTTGCGAAGTTTTAATCATAATTGGGGATTTTAATCAACGGGATAGCAACACCGATAATGACAAGAAAGAACAATAGTAAATACTATAGCTGTTCGTTGGAATGCACCGAGCGAAGCACGGAGTTTTCGCTAAAATTAGAACACCTTTTTTAGAGTTGTCGAGACTACGTGGAGCTTACTTCCTTGAAAAAGTCCAATAGTTTTTCTATTCACAAAGCAAAAATCAAAGAAATGAAACTCAAATGATTCTTGCCAAAACAAAGAGTAAATCAGAAAGGTGATTTTTGGAACCATCTTTGTTTATGTTCCTACCCTTGTTTGCTCAGTGTCGGTTTTTTTTTTTGTTTTTTGCTAATTTTATGTTTTTTTGTTTTATTTAGTATTTTGCGCGCTAATGTATAATCAATGAAGTTACATACATGCTTCAACAAGGCATGATTTCGCCAGTAACATCGTTATCACAAAAGAAACAGATTCGAATCAACTTGAAGCCTGAAAATATTCTTAGCCTTTCTTTCAAGAAAGTTTGAATTTTTTACACGAAGAAGAAAACCATAACCTAAAGTCCTTCTGTTAAAGGCTGTTCTGATGAGTGACGTGTACAAAATAACATGTGTAACATGATACTGGAGTCGACTTTCGCGCAAAGTTTTGCTCGGTAACGCATTGCGAGTTTTGGAACTGGTTTCAAAAACTGTTAACGCACAACACGAGTTTGCTCCTATAACATATCACACCAACTTTGAATCAATCATGCTTACGCGAAAACTCGCGTTAAACGTTTGATTGTAATTGTGTAACCCCACCTTTGGCGCTGTGAAATGTATGAACATGAGAACTAAATATTGGGCTGATGTAATATGTTGAAATTACTCTTCAGTTAGCAAATTCAAATAGAAGTTCAGATTAAGTCAGTAACTATAACAGAAAGCAGCCTTGTTTAAATAATAGATGACATTTCTTATCTTAGAAAATCTCCGAAGGAAACAATGATCTATCCTAATAAGAGCAGTCACCTGAACTGATGACAAAGGATCTCTTTCAACTGTGTACTGTTCTCGTATAAAACACCAACCTATCAACAGAAACAGTAAAAATACTGCTCGGTTATAAGGACGTGGGACTATTGAGATATTCGAGAAATAAGTGTAACAAGAATTGTTATGAAAAGATCATAAAATTTTTTTATAAAACATTTTTATGATCTTTTTATATCAATGTAATATAACAATACAAATTATGAACTTAAAATAACTGCTATTATTGCACTGAAGCTAAGCCAAAACAAAGTCAGTAAATATTAATTATTGGATATCGTTAATTTTCTATAGCCACCGCGTGGGTGTATCTGCAAACAAGACACTCAATAAAGAGAACAATACAATACAATAAAACACAATAAGATGCGATGCAATGCAATGCAATAAGACTTAAATACGACTACAATTTATATCATAACGTCTACGCTGAATTTTTTTTTAAATCAAAAGTAAACTGCCTGGCGAGTACTAGTTTGTACTAAGCTAAAGTGACAAACTGAATACATCAGTTCACCTAATATACACACAGAAAACAAAAGCTATGCATAATAACATGAGAATTGAATCAATACGTAAGCGGTAACAATATAAAGACATGCAAATAGCATAACGCGTAGTGATCCATTATCTCCTAAACGTTGTAACGGAGATAATTTGTAATACTAGTATAATACAGCGAATACCTACTGAATCCTTAAGAGTCTTGCATAGTGCTATGTATTCATCGCTATTCCATTTAGTCAAGTTGGATGAAAAATTCCTGTTTAATAACTGTATCCTCATATGAATACGAACAACTAGAACACAAAGAAAAAAACGCTAACAACAATGTTTCACTTAAACTCAAACTTTGAAACTTTTCTCAAATGAGGACGTGTACTTACCATCTTCCAACGTTTGGACAAACACAGGCTTGCTTCTTATTCCATAACCAAGTTCAGTTTTACTTCGAGCCCAAACAGAATAGTTCTGAAACTTTTGAAGTCCCTCTAGACGTGCATGAGTGCATGTCGAGTTTACAAGCAAACTTTCCTCTTGTCCAGAGGGAAACATTGTCTTATTTGATAAAGAATACAGTATCTCAACAGCTGTTGTTGAATAGTTTAAATGAAAGCCTGTGTAATTCCAACGAACCTCTATGGAGGTCGGACTGATTGCTTGTGCAGTTACATTAGTAGGAGGCTTTCCAGGAACTGCATTGGAACAAACGTCACAATTGGCATCAGTTGACATTATTAGGAAAAAACTTTGTTCATAATAAGTTGTAAGATATTAATTGTTATTGACTGGGTATTTAAATATATTGCAATAGATATTTTAGCATGCAGGATTCCAGTCTAAGTGTTTTATACAAACCAAGTGACAAAGTTCAGCAGATGATAGCCTTTGACTTCCCCTGGAGGGGACACAATCCATTACAGGTTAGCTCCTAGCAGATGATAGCCTTTGACTTCCCCTGGAGGGGACACAATCCATTACAGGTTAACTGCTAGCAGATGATAGCCTTTGACTTCCCCTGGAGGGGACACAATCCATTACAGGTTAGCACCTAGCAGATGCATGTTCTTATTTACCTAACGGTGAAAAATGTGATCAAAAAACAGACAACGTACCAACTAAGCAAACCGTGTCCCTATAAATGAGCCTGTTTTTCAACGGTAGAATTATTGACGCAGTTGTTAGAGTCTACGCTCTAGTCTCCAGGTAATGGTTCAATCTGTCGTTATTTGAACACTAATTTATATGACTTTCCATCCTCACCTGAGTTTATCAATGAGCCTTATTGTCGCTGGGGGCAAACTTACAATGGATTGGTACACCGTCCATGGGGAATCAAAGACAATCACCTGTATAACCGAATGCGCAAGCTGAACATAAGCAAAGACTGCAATGAGCAACTATGAAAAGGATTTGGCTTCTAATGCGATTATCAACTAAGATAGAAACTATGAAAACTAAATACGTAACATAGTCTGAAAATATGAATATCCGGCAAATAGACCCTTTTCACGCAAGTGTGACATTGATAACTAAAAAAGCACTCAGAGAGCGCAGACCTCCGCCAAGCATATTGTGATCATGTGATTGCCTAAAGATACTCATATTTTATGGTTATATTATTAGTTTTAGCAAAAACTTCACAAACGTTTAGCTTTAGGAAACTCCATTCCCCCTGTCCACCATCCCTTCTCCGCCACCTATGCGGTCTCTATAGTAAAAAACAAGGAATTTCATCTAACTATTGCCACATGGTTGAAAGAATTGAATCTGCACCATGAGCAGAAAATACCTCTAAAATGCTAAATATACACTAGTTCAAAGGAATGTTCTAAAAAGCAGTGGTTAAGCACAAACATTTCATTTAAATAAGTAAATCCACGTTTAGTGATGTCGCTAAATGTGATTAAAAAAGTGTTTGCTATAACTAGCGTTATCGTAATTTACGGCTGTATGATGAACCGACTGAAATTCTTTTAGCCTCAGTTTGCGACATTGTTTTTTGCGAAATGCAAATGGTGCCGTATTTCGCGTCAACGTTAATAGTGGTCAAGTTGAAACATTTTATTGAAAACATTGAAATTCCCCACAAAAACAGTGTAGCGTCGGAACGAGATCTATAAAACTATGAAACCTATGAAACCACGAAACCTATGAAACCCCGAAATCTATGAAACCACGAAACCTATGAAACCCTGAAACCTATAAAACCCTAAAACCTCTGAAAACACAAAATTTGTGAAACAAGAAACCATACCGACTAAGTCATTCTTAGATAAAAGTGCATTTCATTGAAAGCTTACATGACGTACTCACCAATATAACACTAACGCTGAGAGAAAATATAAGCGATCAGTAGATGAGCAGACGAGTTTTTGACAGATAAAAGCTAGAAACCTGTAACAGTTTATATTCATAGAGGATATTAAAATACATGGCTTATGGAAACAAAAATCTTGTTTACTGGTGCTGAATAATTCTACATTCCCCACACCAAGGGCAAAACATCGTAAGTCAATCTACTTTACAATTCAAAGGTAACGTCTTACTGTTATCAATTATCGGCCTCACTGTTAAGTTGAATATTTTCCCTTTGTTGTATATGGCATTGTAGAGTTCATTAAACACTCTAACTTCTGCGTGTTGACTGTAGGTGATTTCTACTTCTGCAAGAAGTACATCTTCATTGGGTCTGAAGTTTGGAAAAAACCATCATCATCATTATCATCATCATCATCATCACCGTCATCATCACCACCATCATCATCATTATCATTATCATCGCCATCATTATCATCACCATCATTATCATCAACATTAACACCATCACCATCACCATCATCATCACCATCATCATTATCACTATCACCATCATCATCACCATCATCACCATCACTATCATCATCATCATCATCATCATCACTATCATCATCACCATCACTATCATCATCACCATCACCATTATCACCATCATCATCATCATCATCTATCATCACCATCACCATCATCATCACCATCACCATCATCATCACCATCATAATATCGACCGATCGGTAAATTTTAATTTTATCACCTGAAAACACTAAAACATCAACTACAAAGTGATGGAAGATCGTTTCAAGCTGTAAACTGGATTAAATATACTTCTTGACTTCATCCATCACTCATGTGAGTTTCGCATTATTTGAGTTCATGTACACCATTTTATGAGATTTTATAACGTTAAAATGTTAAAATTTCCCGAATTTTTGGTTAAAATTCGAAATAAATTGAACGAGTTTCAAATTCAGCGGGGTTATCAATGATGGGGGAACACCCACTTGTCCTCTGAATCACCAGAGCAACACTCGTCCCTGTCTGATTGCGTTTTCAGGAGGTACAAGAAATGAGGTTGTGAACATTATGAAGGTGCTGTACACGGTTCGAAAAAAAGCACTTGTATCTTAAAAAATACGACCTTTTTCAACTTTGACACTCAACGGTCGCCTCATTTTTAAAGTGATTGCAATGATTTTTGGTCTACTTGTTGCTACATTATTTAACAATAAAACTGTGAAATATTAGTTTGATTGCATATAAAGTTTTTGAGTTATTGCTACTTTTCTACCGAACGATGGCGAAGTTAAAACTTCCCGATTTGTTAAAACTTCCCGGTTGCATTAATCAAAAACGTTAAAAAACGCTCTCCGAAAAAGATACTCTACAGATTTTTTTTACTGGATTCTAACTTATGAAAAGGCCACCTTAGCCTTTTGCTTTACGATAAAATGTTACTCTCTTTTCACCTTTTTTGTTTAATGTTGCTTAGAAAATAGCACGCTGGTACAGTCTCCCCTCCACCCCTTTTTACTTGACATTTTCCCATTTAAACACTTGACAACTAAAATTGTATCAATAAAATTTGAATTTGCATTTGAGATTGCTTTTTGTGAGACTGATCAAGAATGTAGGACTACAATTATCATTTTCGAGTTTTTACATACTAAAAGCTTAAAAATGGTGGGGTGAATGGGAGGGGAGAGTATAAACTATGTAAGTCCCCATGATTTTTTTGTTCTTTATATTTTCTAATTTCTTAAATCTCCATCAATAAACAATATGAATAAAAACGATTTACAGTAATATGATGTTTTATTTAGAAGAATAGTACCAGAGGAAGTGGAAGATAATGGAAGGTTTAGGGAGAGGAGGGAAGGAAGGAGGGGGGAG
>JAOTRI020096273.1:0-14834 GCA_028564885.2 Zoanthus sanctaehelenae | reverse complement strand
TGCAAAATTACATTCTTAACAAAATTAATTATGAGCGTCAACATCATTCTTAAAATATTTCTAAAATTTAGCCAATTCTTGAATACATATTGTGGTTTATGGACCGTTTGCAATATTCTTAAAATACTCCTAAAATGTAGCCAATTTCAGACTCAATACTCATAGAATGTATATTGTTGAAAATATATTGTGGTTTATGGTTTGTTTGCAATATCTCTTCGCTGGTAGATGGAACCCACAGTGATGGCAGCCTGGTAGATGAAAATGCTAATGATAAGGTGGTGAACAAAAGGCTATCATCAGTCAGTTTTGTACCATTACCAACCATTATGAAGGTGTCAGAAGATGATGACCAATCGCTTACTGCTGAAAAAGAAGAGAGGGCAAGTTGTGGAAGGCTTTCCTTTATCAGTACAAACCTTAGCTGCTCATCTGCAGAGAGAGCGTTCCCTCCAGAAGTTAATGCGGATGATACCGGTAATTCTTATGCGTCTTCTTGTTACACCTCTGTTTGCATGGACACCGATATAACACTTAGCGAGAAAATAGCTTTCGAGATCATCACAATTTAAAAACTTCGAATCTTGTTATTTATATGTTTTGTGTGAAATAATTATGATCATAAATTAAATATTAATTTTTTTTAGTTTAAATCAAGGTGAAGTTAGTAAAATAAATTTCCAAACGTTTTCGAATAACAATTTTTATCTTTCGGATAAAACTGTCTGAAGTCTTTTAGACTGTTTTACCCTGAAGTTAAAAATCATCGTTCAAAAACATTTAGAAAGTTATTTTACTGACATCACCTTGATTTAATCCACTTTAAATGAAACGAATTCGACTAATGTATTTTTTCCTTTAAAATTTCTACTTTGAACTCTACGTGAATGATTGAGACTAAAACAATATGGTAACACGTCTGTCCATCTTCATACAGGAAATAATGTTTCAACTGAATCTTCTGGGTTGAGAAGAAGTCGGAGGCATCGGGTGCCCACCCTGAAATTCTGGAAAAACGAACGAATTGATTATGATGGCAGGAGAAAGTCAGGTTTGTACAAGTTCGAACATAAACCGGATTATATTTGAGCGTGGGTGTTTTATGTATTTTTATGGTTAAAAAAAACGACCACACGCCTCATCATGTGGTACAGTAGGTGTTTAAATCGTACACGGTAGGTAATATGGTAGGTGTTTGTATTGTGCAGTAGGTAATTTGACAGATCATGTGTTTAAATGGTACAGTAGGTAGATTAATTCCACGGCCAAGTTGCTAGATGTTCGTGCTGTTCCAGGTTCGAATCCCGTTATTGCCATTCCAAGTTCTGAATTTTTCATTGGTGGTCACTGAGTGTAGACTCTATAATTTTGAAACGGAAAGTGTTTTTCAATTGTTTTTGACGGTATCGTGTTGTGTTCGCTCAGAGGTAACATAGGGAAAAAACCGTTTTCTTGTATTTTATGCTTTCTTAGTTGATGAACGTACAAATAACAACAAATATCAGAGCTATAAATCTCGTTACAGTAGTAACTTTAAGATGTGTCAATTGCAGAAGGCTTGAGATCGTCAGTTAATACCTTTAACCCTTTCAGTCCCATTTAAATTATTAAGTTCTCCTAACTTAATCCCATACTTTTCACTGAATATGCTTGAGAGAAGTTCACTTTTAATCTTCAAGAGTTTGCTTTGTTTGATCAACTGACATTTTCTTATTTCCAAATGTCATATTTTGAATTTGTTATGTAAGGAGAAGTTGAGTGTTGATAACTGATTGGGAGTTAAAGGGTTAAAAGATAATGAGAACAAAAATTTTATCGCAGGTTTGACCTTCAGGGGAATTATTCGAAATCCCACCCCAAAACCTAAAGTGAGGAAGAAGCCTAAAGCCAAAGGTAGGATTAGACCAGAAGGAATCATAGATAAGTAAAGTTTGCTCGATTTTGCATAATAACTAGAAATGAGTTCTTTTCTCAGCGTTATTGTACATTATGTTCTACTTCATATGTAAATGTAATTGTTTCTGATTTTGTGACAAATGTTTCCACACATCTTTTTGCGTCAACAGTTGACCAACTAACCAACTTTAACCTATATTCACATAACAGAAGCTATACTTAAGTCACCCAGGCTGTTAATGTACCTACAAAAATGCTCTAATTAAATCAAATCTGATCTCTTGAGCGAGGATTTGTATATGGTTTAAACTCGCAAAACAAACGGGCAAAATTATATGTACTTATCATGATGCAAGTATTATAAAAGAACAATGCACTGAGTACTAAAATTACTCACTAAATGAAATATTTCAGTCTTTGAAGGGAACTAGAACTTCAAAACTAATGTTTGATATTTAATTGTTAGTATGAGATTTTAGAAAAGGCCTACTCCGGGACACAAAGTCGCCGTAGCTTTGAGCGATTTAAAGCAATCTTAAGCAATTTTGGACAATTTTAACCCAATTTTGAGCAATTGTGGACGATTTTGAAAGATTTTCGGTGATATTAGGCAATAATTTAATGTCCTGTGCAGGGGGAGTCAAAGACTTTCATCCACTTAACACTATGGAAACAGGAGATTAGCGCCGGCTCCAAGCGTCACTAGGCTTGTAAATTTAGCTTTTTAGGTGATTTTAAGCAATTTGGGGAGATTTTAGGTCCCAAAATCGCCATGAGAAATGTGTCCTTGTACTGATTTCTTGGCCCCTCTCTTGTGAAAGAAGTAAAAAATTGCGCTAGCTCTTAACTAAGGAAGCCGCCATACTTGCGTCACGGCCTTGAAATGCTACGTTTCATTCTCTTTTGACGATCTTAAAACATTTTAAAGAAGTGAAATGTCTCTACATTATAATTTCATTAACATTTCCAGTCTTCATAAATACAGAATTTCACTGGAACGTCAGGAGCAACTGTTCTGGGCCCTTAATAAAAGGTTAATAGGGCTTCCTACATAAGGTTTTACTTGTGCTCTATGTGATATTTTTCTTCAATTTTAAGATCGCAAATCACTCAAAAATCTACACTTTTCGAATCTCGATTATAGCCTTTTTCAACATATCAAAACATAATTTTGAAGTTCTTGCGTTCCTTTAGGTACCAGTACCATGTACATTGATGCTTTAACAGTATTACAGAATACCCAAATATTTACTTTTATTCGATTTACATTTATTTGATTTTCCATCTATAGATAATGTTTTTCTTGTTCTTCCTTTTGAGACATAACGTGAGACATAAAGACATTCGAATGATAGAGATTATAGGCCCATGGTATCTGTTGATTTTCCATATGGACTATACGTTAACATCACAGCAAAGTCTCACATTCAAAAGGTGTGGTGACTAAGGTTTAAAGAGACTTTTTGCCCACCTTGGTAGTTACGGCTACTAGGAAAGACCTTGTGTCTCATCGTAGCTTGGTTATGCAGTGCTAACGAGCACTAATAGGAGCGAAACAGCTGTCCACTGCTGCCGCTTCCTTGGAACCTAAAACTGGATATGTGTAGTCATGTTCTATTCTGTTTCATGATTAGATGCTATAATACTTAAACAATATAGGAAGGTTTTGAAACAGTTTTGACACACTTCTATCGGATTCAAAAATTTAGCTTCCTTAATTGTAAATCGATGAAGTTTCCTTAGTTGAACCTTCCAAGTTCATTTTTTGCAGCTAAAAAGAAAACCGCTGTTGAAGATAGTGAAGATGACATGGTTGACCCAGAAGTAAGATCATTTTTTTAAAATAGATAACTGTGGTAATATCTCATCACTGATGGGTGGCAAAATGCTAACTTTTGGCATGGAGGCATTTTCCATCTTGATCTTTCTGAATATCTCAACCAAATTAGTGATTTCACAAATAAACATTTGTGACGTCATCACTTCGGTTCTCTATTTGTGAAACAGTGAAAATCGCTTCGTGTTGAATTTCATATTTTGTGCTTTATCTCTTTCTACGCACTTTTGCAACATACATTTTCTTTAAGTTAAAAAAGATTAAAATTTAAAATCCATGCATTAGGTTAATTTTTTTTATAAAAGTACGTACTACGTGTTAATGGAGAAATAATGGAAAAAAAGAAGACAGGGGACCTAATGGAGATATTGGGATGGAAAGAAACAGTGGTTCAGACGGCCAAAGCAAGTGGATTGAGATGGTATGGGCATGTGTTAAAGAGGGATGATGGACACGTTTTGAAAAAAGCATTGGACTTTGAAGTGATGGGGAAGAGGAAGCGAGGACGACCGAGGAAGACATGGAAAATGGCAGTGGAGAAGGAAAGCAAGATTTTTGGCTTGAAGAAGGAGGATGCAATGAATCGAGCGAGATGTAGTTTGGGAGTTGGAGAGATTGCTACTAGAGTTGGTTATATCCGGCACCCCCGTTTACGGGGATAAACCCGGATCAAAATTGGATTAATTGATTGATTGATTGATTGATTGATTGATTGATATGTAGAAAGAGAAAAAGAACAAAATGTCAAATTCAACACGATTTCCTGACTCTTTCTTTGCTGCCGTACAAGAACTTTCAACACAGTGCACGTGAAATCGCTTCATAACGTACATCTCTTTGACGTATATTAACCAATTGCTTCCCATTAAACTGTTTCTTATCTTTTTAACTCATTAAAACAAAAATGTATTAGCTTGGCATGGTATTCCAATCTCAAGTTAACTAAAAAAACGCAACCCAAAGCTTATATAAGCACTGGAATTCTAAAGAATTATAATACAAAATATAGTTAACGCTTTCTCTTTATTTCATTAATGTAAGTTATTCCATTTTTTGTCGATTTTATATTATTTTTGAAATACTCGTATCTCTATTAAAAAGTAAATCACGCGTTTGCTTGAACATAGGAGATTTATCTTCTAGATTTAAAAGATTTCACACCGTGTAATAACCTCTACGTTTGTTTTTTTCCAATTAGAGAAAAAAGCTTGATTTGTATAGAGAAACCCCTATTGAAACAAAACAAACAAACGCGTTGAAAGATTTCTATTTGGCTTACGTCACTATATTTATTAACAGCTGCTAACAGATATTCTACTACTCTATGCCTTGTCTTCTCCTGAACATTCAAATCCTATGGTATAATAGTATGTCAGAATAGTTGGCAAACCGTGTGCTTAAGAAGTGGATGTGCCAAATCGAAACTAGATAAAGCAAACAAAGAAGTCTAATGAACAACTTGTCAATAGCCTAAATTGACAATAAACATGAAAGCTCAGTTCTTTTTAACAAAAAAGGTTCGAGTTTCAATACAAAATGAAATCAAATCACGGTAAAGCTTGATGTGAAAAGTCTTGGTCATGTTTGACTTTGTTTCTTGTTTACTCAGGGGTTACCAGAGGGATTAATGGGAGAGTTCAACCCATGTGCTGAAGTTATCAACCCAGATACACAAGAGCAGGTAGCACTCGGTAGGTTGATTAACCAATTCTGTATTACAGTGGCACAGATAGAATTATTAAGTTCATTATACTCAGTTTCTGTGGCGAAGAGAAGCTTCTAACATTAGTTTCTTACACTTCTCACAGTGGCGATCATTTTTTTCATCTTCAAAACACTGCCCATTTGTTATTTCGGTACTTGAAGACATTTTATGCATGCTAGTAGATAGTATAAATCTACTAGGATCAGAATGGGCTCTAAGGCAATGCTAATTGGGTCGGCAAAGAGAGGTAATCCAATGAGCCTTTAGGGTAAAATTAAATTTGCATTGCTATTCATTTCATGACCAGTAAAAAAGTCAGGGAAACATTTCTGTATGTTAATCGTTATTTTGATCCTTGTTGAAAGATGTTGGATAGTCACACAGACATAAACTTCACATCTTCTAGAATTAAAGTTGTAAACAACGAGAGACTTGAATCCCTTGGTGATGGGAACTTTCAAGCCCAACATTCGTGTTAATCGTTATTTTGATCCTTGTTGAAATATGTTGGATAGTCACACAGACATAAACTTCACATCCTCAAAAACTGAAGTTGTAAACAACGAGAGACTTGAATCCCTTGGTGATGGGAACTTTCAAGCTAAACATTCTTATTTAGGACTGAGAGCACTAAGTTCATAATCAGCATAATATTTTACAAAACCTTCAGAGAACTTAAATAACTCATTTTTGAGGTGTGTCCGAAAATATTGTTTGTGAACGAAACTGTTAAAGTGTCTATACGGCCCAGAGGGGTTTTGTGTTATTGATATATATTGAATAAAAAGGTAAAAAAAAATTTTGATTCCGCAACTTCTTTGCCACAAAATCAAACTATAAAATTCTTGTGCTGACCACGCCCAACGAAGATGGCCGGGAGTTGCTAAATCTGGGTCAAGCAAAGTTTGTGACGTCATTTCAGGAAATGTCTACTGTTCATTTTAGTGTTTTAATGTATTTCCATTCAAAGTCAATCGTGTTTCAATTTGTTTAAGCCAAATAATGGTTAGTTTTGTATAGAAAAAAGCAAAACACTGAAAAATGGTGATGAAAGTAGACGATTCCTGAAATAACGTAACTGGTCCCGGCCGTCTTCGTTGGGTGTGGTCAGTGTGGGAACTTTAAAGCTTGATTTTGTGGCGAAAATGCAACGCAATCGAATTTTGTTTTTAAAACACTTGTCTACGCATTCTAGAGGTATCGAAATGGAAAAAAAACATTTTTCATCATATAGGCACTTTAACTAAAATCTCGACGACGTTTTCTAGAACACTATATACAATAATAATATTAGTTTTCTGGTCAAGTTCTTAATATCTGAGTTCCTTTCTTTCAGATCTTTTTCATATTCCGGAGATGTTAAATTTTATTAACGTGTCTCGAAAACCTGCCACGGCAAGTGATCCATTGATTATTGACAAATTTATGCAGCACAATCAGTTTAGTGTGGGTCAGTTTGTGTTGAGAGGAGGAGCTGAAAAAGGAAAGCAACACGTTCGTCAGGATACTATGGTATGAACGGCGACACTATGCTGTTAAATATTCTAATAAGTAATGTGAATAGTACGTGTGTTATGATTGGTCTACAAGTGAATTTTTATAGCGCTATAAAATATTTTGGATAGTACGTGTGTTTTGATTGGTCTACAAGTGTGTTTCATAGCGCTATAAAATATTTTGGTTAGTATACGTGCGTTTTAATTGGTCTGCAAGTGTGTTTCATAGCACCTTATTAAATAATTGGGATAGTACATGTGTTACGATTGGTCTACAAGTGTGTTTCATAGCACCTTATTAAATAATTGGGATAGTACATGTGTTACGATTGGTCTACAAGTGAGTTTTCATAGCACAAAAAATATTGGATAGTACGTGTGTTATGATTGGTCAACAAGTGAGTTAGGTGTACAAATGTGTTTTCATAGCACTATAAAGTATTTCGGATAGTACGTGCATTTTGATTGGTCTACAAGTGTGTTTTCATATGAAATATTTAACTTAATAGAGTCTAACTTTGGTAGATTTTAACTAATAACAGGAGGTTTCACAAGTAGCGCTCATATCCAACTATGTTGGCTTTTACTTTATTCAACAATAAATACTAACCGTTCATTGCCATTGTCTATCTTTTTGACTTCATGCCATTGTACACTGCAAGTGTTTAAGTCTAGTTAATTAGTTTATTCTTTTACATGTTCTTTTTATAGATATTTTATGTGGTTAAAGGAAAACTTCTTGTCACTGTACACGAAACAACGGCGGTCTTAAAGACAGGGTCAACATTCTTTGTTCCTCAAGGTAAGTTCTATTCTTGATTTACAGATATGGTGATGATGATGATGATTGTGGTTATGATGATGGTAATGGTAATGATGGTTATCCTGGAGGTGGCGGTGATGATCATTATTATTGCGGTAGTGGTGATGATGGTAATTTTGGTGGTGGTGATGATGATTATGATGATTTTTGTGATGATGGTGGTGGTGATGATGATGATGATTGCCATGGAGGTCGTCGTGGCACTGATGATTGTAATGTAGCAGTGGTGATGATGATTGTGATAATAATGGTGGTGGTGGTGATGATAATTGTGATAATAGTAGTAGTAATGATGATGATGATGGTGAAGGTGATAATTATGATTGTGAAGAGGATGGTGGTAATGATGATGATTGCCATGGAGGTGGCGTTAATGATGATTCTAATGGTGGTATTGGTGATAATGGTAATTTTGGTAATGATGATTGTGATGATGGTGGTGGTGGTGATTTTGGTAATGGTGGTGATGACGATGATTGTGGTAAAATAATTACAATGGTGATGAAAATGATTATGATAATGATGGTGTTATTTCAGCAGTATAATAATGATAATATCAGAATTTTATTAACTTTTGAAGTACAAGGGCACCGTGAGTAGAGTAGACAGGCACTTCTTTGTTACCCTCGAGGTCTGAAGCTATAGGGAGGGGATACTTTCTCACTAAATCTCAAAAATTGGAATTACATAATGCATATAATTATAACAATTTAGTTGTCTACTTAAATTTTTTATCTCCAAAAGCATCTTTCACCTCAAGTACACGGGTATGGCGGTCGAAGCAAACGGGTTTTGGTACCTGGTACCTGCTAGTATGATGATGATAACAACTGTGTTCACGGTATTGACAGTGGGAAAAAGTCAGTGCTAATGCTAATGCCAACGATGATGATAATGGTAATGTCGGTGATAGTGAGTGGTCATAATGGTGGTAATGGTTATGGTGTTGATGATGGTAATGGTGTTGATGACGATAATGGTATTGAGGACGATTATGGTATTGAGGATTTGAAGGGTTGTGGTGGTGTTGTTGATGGTGGTTGTGATGTTAAAGGAAATTGTATCAATTGTATGAAGAGTTACGGTAATGGTTATCATGTCGATTTTAATGTTAATGGTATCGTTTGTATGAAGGGTTATGGTGGTGGTATTGTAATTGATGGTGGTTATCATGTCGAGGGTAATGTTAATGGTACCGATTGTATGAAGAGTTATGGTGGTGGTATTGATGGTGGTTATCATGTCAAAGGTAATGTTAATGGTATCTACTGTATGAAGGGTTATGGTGGTGGTATTAATGGTGGTTATCATATCATATCAAGGGTAATGTTAATGGTACCGATTGTATGAAGGGTTATGGTGGTGGTATTAATGGTGGTTATCATGTCAAGGGTAATGTTAATGGTACCGATTGTATGAAGGGTTGTGGTGGTGGTATTGATGGTGGTTATCCAGGGCTCGAAATAGCGGCCTGCCACTTGCCGGGATGACAAACCAATCTTAGGACTTGGCAGGCCAAAACAATTTTTGGCAGGTCAAAATTTGCTATAACCTGCCAAAAAAAATGTGGCAGGGTAAATAATTTTTCTATTTCAAGCCCTGTTATTATATCAAGGGTAATGTTAATGGTATTGTTTGTATTAAGAGTTATAGTTTGGGTTATGATGTTGAGGGGAATGGCAATGGTATCATTTGTATAAAGGGTTTTGGTGGGGGTTATGATATTGAGGGGAATGGTAATGGTATCAGTTGTATAAAGGGTTATGGTAGGGGTTATGATGTTGAGGGGAATGGTTATGGTATCAGTTGTATAAAGGGTTATGGTGGGGATTATGATGTTAAGGGGAATGGTAATGGATCAGTTGTATAAAGGGTTATGGTGGGGATTATGATGTTGAGGGGAGTGTTAATGGTATCAGTTGTATAAAGGGTTATGGTGGGGATTATGATGTTGAGGGGAATGGTAATGGATCAGTTGTAGAAAGGGTTATGGTGGGGATTATGATGTTGAGGGGAATGGTAATGGATCAGTTGTATAAAGGGTTATGGTGGGGATTATGATGTTGATTGTTATGGTATAATTAAAGTCTATAACTTGTGAAAATGTACTTGTTATGATAAACGTTTAAATTCTTAATCAAATAAAGTTCATGATAAGTGCATCGCCATTACGTTCATCTTAACCAACATCATTACAATCATTATCCAACGTTTCATCTATATCACAACTTTATTTGATAAGCGTCATAATGCCAGTATTGGTAATACTTCTGATAATGGCGATTATACTGACAATAGTAAGCGGAGCAAGGTATTGTGAAATACGTGAATTAAGCTGAAGATACTGGGCATGACCATTGAATCAAACTAACTGGAGCAATTTATTTCTCTTTAAAAGGCAATGTTTACCGAGTAAAAAACTTGAAGAAGAGCGATGCAACTGTGTTGTTTGTGCAAGTGAAAGGCTACGTAAATAGCATGCCTACGTAGTGAATATTGACGAATATGGCATGGCTACGTAGTGAATATTGACGAATATGTGTTTTCAACTCCGCCCTCATTAAAATACAGATGCCGTTTTCATAACAAGCTTGGATACGAAATCAGTAAATCTGGATACACTCTTTTTTTACAAGAATATTATTTTCGAACCTGGCTAGATATTCTTTTTTTGGCCGAAGTTAGTTTGCAAATGTTTTTACAAATATTCTCAGTTTCAAGAATAACGGGCACATGTTATTTTCATTTTTAAAGTGACTCTAGAGCTTCAAAGGTAATGGATCTGTATATAGGTTTGCTATTTCGTATTATATTAACTTTGGCGAGCATTGTGGCGTATTATCCGGGCTCTAATGGACATTTTGGCGGGCTCTAATAATATATTAGAGCCCGCCGCTAGAACACAACTTTCATTAAATAAATATCCCTGTTTCTGAAGTAGCAAAATGTTCTTGTTTTTGTGCTAAATGCTCTCCAAAGTTATAATAATAGTAATGTATTGATGTTCTTGGGCGTAAATATGTTTTGGGCCCTTCTCAGCGCTCATTTTAACCCTCGCTGCGCTCGGGCTAAAATGAGCCTGAGTCGGGCAGCTCGCTCGTAAATATTGTTTTCATCACTCGAAAATAAATTTCATATCTTCGCGCCACTGTGCAATATCCTTTATCTCTTAAATCTACATCGAGCGGAAGAAAAGCTTAATTAAATACATGAACATTTTTTTACTGTGTGACACGACCTTTCCCGGTTTATCTTTCATTTTGTTTTGTCTGCAATTAGTTAGTTTTTAATCAACGTTTCCCAGACCGCGCAGCATCGTTCCCGCGATGAAGGCATAGAGACTGTTCCAAGCTTTCTCCACCTCTTGAGTCCATTCTTCTTTTAAAACATCTCGCAATGTTAGCATCAAACAGCTTCCCATTTTCTATTAGAGATAAGACACACATGCTGTGAGAATATTGTGGCCCCTCATTGAAAATGGAAATTCTTTGGGTGTAAAAATGTTGAAAAAAAAAAGATTATTTATTATCATAATAATAATAATAGTCTTCTCAAGGGTGTTAAGGCCTGGGTCAGACTATGAAAATAAAAACTAACATTTTATTCTATAATTCCTTTATTTTAGCATTATTTCACACAAAACTTTGCACAATGACAGTATTTGGTATCCTCAATATTTTGAATATCCATAACATACCATTAAATGATCACGTGATGTTAAAACCGACTTTTAAACAAATAAAAATGGGGTGATAAAACAAGCTTGAACTAAAACCAACTCCAAAACATATCAAATCCTTAATAAATTTGCTAAAAGCCTAGGCTTAGATTGGTTGTCAATGTGTTAAAAAAGTGCTTTTAAAAATTAACAACGAACTTGAGAATTGCAATTTAGAACTGATTAGTTCTCAAAAGAAGGAAGATTTTTTCGTGAAATCTCCCAAACTATGCCAAGATGGCAAGATTATTAAACACTTGAAGCAAAGATGATAAAAAAAATTCTAAAAAGTTATGTTTTACTAACCCCATTTTTATTTATTCAAAAGTCGGTAACAAAATCACGTGACAAGTCACGTGGTCATTTAATGATATGTTAATTAAGTTCAAAAGATTGAGGATACCGAATATTATCACAGTCCAAAGTTTTATGCAAAAAATTGCAATAATAAAGGAAATATAAAACATTGTTAGTCTTTTTATTTTAGTTAGACCCAGGCCTTAACATCCTTGAGTCATTCTTTACAATTCATTTCTGCGGGATACCAGACTTGATAAATTTACATTAATGTTGGTTCTAGCTTTTAAAATACTTAATTATGATCACAAGTTTTGGTTAAAAAAAAACAAATATTAATTGTTTTTGTAGGACCCTTGTGGTTGATTTTTAAGTTTGCTGAGAATGGCACTTTACTTGAATATCTCCACCTTCACCGCACTAGCAAAGAACAAAGTGACAGCTTGAGTTCCGAGATTGGCTTATCGAATGGCGAAAAATTTAGGTTGGCTGAAGGGATTGCAAAAGGGATGCGGCATCTTGCAAGCGTCAAGGTAAAAATATTTTTTGAAGAACATCCGGGACATAGCAGTAAGAGACGGGCCACCATATAGATAACGCATGCGCTTTGGAATTTTAACATCAAGCTAATATTAACTATGAGACAGAGTCGCTTTTACTGAACAAAAAAATGAATTTATACATGGTGACTATAGCATTTGTTAGGATATGCCATATAGGTTATTAGTACCTTTCATGCGTTCTGATTGCTGAACTCGGACGTGACTATCAAAATTCTTTCTTATCTTCGTCAAGTTAAAAAAAATCAAAATGGATCGTAATGTCTATCGGTTTCCAAAGGAAAGAATAATTTGATAAATGTTCTCTTCCGTTGTTTTACAAAGAAAGCAAAGTAACAATTAAGCAGCTAATATTTTGTGCAGCAGGAATATTTTTAAAATAGATAACAAATATTTTAAAAGTTTTAGAAACGATAATGGAACAAGTAAATGAAGAGCAGCTCTACATACAAGAATATCATTCATTCCACCTGTTCAAATGTTGTTGCTACTCTTTAAGCGTTTCTTATAGCCAAACAATCTGGTAAAACAAATGAGTCTTCCTCCATTCATACTGGTTATTGAAATACGACAGTCATACCTCGATTCCATGTGACACAATTCACAGCTGCGAACAATTATACTGTCAACTTATTGGGCAACACTTCCCTAAAGAGTATTTCAATTCAAACTAGATTTTTTTTTAAAAAAAACATTTTTGAAGATCAAGCATTTAGATTTCTTTGTTTGGTGTACAGTAAGTTCTAATATTACTTAGATATCTGAACAGACATAACTATAATGCTGCTGAAAAAATAGCAAAACAGTTACTGCTCATCAGTAGTATATCCAGATTGTGTGCAAGTCTATAATTGGTTTCTACTCCATTAAATGATTTATCACATGGTTTGAGAAAAAAAGGCTAAATCCTTTCGAGCCTAGTGGCCCATGGAGCCGGCGCTAATCTCCGGTTTTTAATCGGATAAAAGTCTTTGACTCCCCCTTGACGGGGCACTAATCCATCGCAGGTTAGCTCCCAGCAGAAGCTGGTACTCATTTTTTTTACCCTGGAAGGATGGAAAGCTGAGTTGGCTTAGGCGGAAAAGAAGGCCACACAAAGATTCAAATCTCGGCAAAGAGCCGGGGATCGAACTTGGGACCTTGTGGTTGGAAAGCAGAGATCTTAACAACTGCGCCAACCATGTCCGCCTGTTTGAGAAACGTTAGTCTTTTAGCACCTCGCTTCAATTTATGCTGAGACAATTATTTACCTATTATATATGTATGGTTCCATTTTTTATCACATTTAAATACATCATCATACATTATCATAATTACCATAATCAAGAATAAAGCTAAGGATTCAAGGGTAAGATAAAATTGAACCACAACATATAAATCCATTCCGTAATTGTTATAGCCTATATGTAACCTTGAGATGCTGTTTGCTTTTATGAAAAATGACCAAAAAAGGTAGAAAAAAAATGTCTACGACTGCTAACTTCCTTTAACCGAGAACGAAGTGAATTTTCACCACCCAGATATTCACTACTCAGGTGAATAAAGGCCTTAGTCAAATTACATATGTGTACTTACAGAAACCATTCTGTTAAAATATTGTCGTGGTATTATATTACCCTTAAAACCCTCGGAAAAGTGTGTTTTTATAGCGTTTATCGCTCTATTAACAAAGATTTTTTATAAAAATAGTCAAGTTCCTATGAGGATGTTTATTTATAAAATTGGAGTAAAGATAGTTTTCATTTTAGATTTTTGCATATTTGCTGTTGATAATGACCACGTTCTGTTTCTAGCGTTCTTTTTTCTATTTACGTGTTTAAATCACTTTCTTCGAAAAATCTACAAAACGAGATGCGGACACCCTGGTTATAATTACAAACGCGTGATTATGGCCGACACAATAACCAAGCCTCTGCCAATGAGAGCACATGAAACTCCATAATCACCTAAGTTATTAAACCAATACCATGCAGTAAATTAAATGTTCTTTGGTTGTGTTGTCTTGGACTAGATTGAAGTCGACATGTGTCCAACATACAATCCTGTCAATCCTGGTCAACATTCTGTTATCATGGATATATCTCAAAATGTCAGTTATTCGGTTATACAAAAATTAAGGGCAAAGTACAAAGAAAAATTGTTCCAAGACAATTAACATTCTATTTCTGTGATATTCAGCTTTTTGATGAATTACTAAAAAATGATATTTTTTCAGTGTTTACACAGAGACTTAGCTTGTCGTAACATCTTGTTGGCAAAAGGCAATATTCCTAAAATCTCTCACTTTGGACTGTCACGTGAAATCATGGAGAGTGACCATTATGCTTACACAGACGAGGTAAGAGGTTATTTAATGACATTTTTTCTGCTATAAGATTAACGTTAACAGGGGCGGATCCAGAAAGTTTGGAATGGGGGGTGCCGAAAAATTTGAGCCTGGTCTACCTCCCAACCTTTCAACAAAAACAGGATGAAGAACGAAAAATATCCACTTTTCTAAGT
>JAOTRI020096262.1:0-14840 GCA_028564885.2 Zoanthus sanctaehelenae | reverse complement strand
ATTGCTTTCAAAGTTGGCTTTTTAACAAAACGAAAAATCTTCAATTTTGACTTTGTCGCCGTCAGCAAGGAGTTAAAAACTTGGCCATTGTTAAACCATGAAAAAAAATTAGCGTTCATAACCGCACGGTCCTGTTGGTCAGAATGATAAATCAAAAACAAGTAATCGATGCAAGCACGGATTTTTTACAGTGAACGAAGATTGCTTATCTCAATTTAATAAAAAACCTAATAACAATCAACATGCATCCTGCATTCTGATTGGCTACTCTACTACAAGTCTAGTTCCGATTGTCACATATACAGCAGAGAAGAAGAGGGCGGATCAAAATAGTAATGAGCCCCGTTTTGCTCTACTATCAAAGGAGTTCATCAATAATTTAATTTGTAATACCTTTTTTGACAGATTGTTACGTCTATGATACACAACTAGACCTCTTTGTCTCATGGACTACGAAACTGAATTGTCCATTCGGCTCGTAACCTCGAGGGCCATTGACTCTTAGTTCAATCTACCGAACAAGTTTGAGATAATTCTCATTTTCTCATTACCAAATGTCTTATTTTCTATTTGTTATGTAAGGCCCGTTTCAAACGTCGCATTTCTCATGCATAGAATATAATTCATATTTGAGTCGACTCAAATTAGTTTTGTGCGACACGCGTTTCAGATGACGAATATAATTGTGTCGAACACATTTGCTCGGAATGCCGCGAGTCGTTCCCAGATCTCCAATCTTTGTTTACTTCTCGTGGAACACCTTTGGACCGAAAGTATCTCAAAATTCCTGCCCACATCATCCGAAGGATTTGAAGAGAAGATCATTGACATGGAAGAGTTGTGGCAGTTTCCTTGCTGTTGGGCAGCAATTGATGGCTGCCATATTCTCATGAAATGTCCACCTGGCGGGCTGGAGTCTTGTAAAGTGCATCACAATTGCAAAAACTTTTACTCTATTGTGTTATTGAAAATGGTAGATTTACATTACATGTTTGTGTGGGGGAGCTGTGGATATGCCGGAAATTCCCACGATGCAATTATTTTGAAATCAGCTGAACAGTCACACAACTCTTGACTTTCTGCGCATGGCATTTGAGTCGACCATCCAGAAAAACCGGTTTGACGGGCGCCGTACAATCAAACATAATTTATGAATGTAACTCGCTGCATGAGAAATTCGACGTCTGAAACAACAGTCAAATTTTTGCCGAACAATCGACTGGCGCTGTCTAATATTCGACATAAGCCGCACATAATTCAAATCTGCCGAATTTAATTGTTTCAGACGTCGCATTTTTCAAGCAGATAATTCGTGAAATGTATTCGATGCATGAGAAATGCGACGTTTGAAACGGGCCTAAGGAGAGGTTGAGTGAGTGATTAGGAGTTAAAGAGTTAAATATAGTAGTTCAAATACAAATACTTATATACATACAAACAAATGTAATAAAAAAAAAATTTCGTATTGCAGATGCCACTAACTTCAATTACAACGGACTCAGGTTTTAAAGTCTTAGCCTCAATATGAAGTTAATTAATTCTAAATACCAACGTAGTTTTACACTACATTATGTTGAAGGTGTAACTTCTTGCTCTCTCGCTAGTAGTATAACTACTATAACACTGCAAAAATTGAATCTGCTGTCATTAAAGCGAGCAGCATCTGCAATGCGAAAATGATCAATTATTCAGTATATAAATTTCTTACTCACTGTTTCCATTTCCATTCCCGGATGTGTCTTTAGTTAAATCAGCCTGAATAGCGATTCCCAACACTTTTCTCTTCTCATACTTGTTTGATTCAAATGACGATAAAAACACTTTGCCGTTGAGCTGAAGAGAATTAAGTATCGGACAATCTCGCAACTCATCATGAAATATAACTTGTTCCAGAGTAAATTGCTTTGCTTTACCATTTACAAAATATTTCACCTTCGCGGTTGACTCAACTTTACCAGGTTCTTCTCGTTTGTACAGCTGCTCGAATCTCTTCAAACTGACTGTTTCACTGGATCTTATGGTTGGAATCACGCCGCTTAGTTTTGTGACAACTCTGCCGTAAACCCCTGAAGAGCCCTTTGCGAGAAACGCTTGCTCAATATATAAAATCTCGCCTGCAACAAATGGAATAGAAGGCTTACACTCTTTTCAGAAGAATATACGTTATAGGAATATTGTAGCTGAAGTTGTCCTAATTTTAAGAATTTTTTAAGAATAATACTGTAACTCAGATTTTCTTAAAATATAATATTTTAATGTAGCATTCAATAATATTGGAGGAAAAAACATTATTGATAACATGTTATGCAATTTCAGATTAAATCCCAAATGGCAAAGCCATATACAGATCTATTACCTTTGAAGCTCTACGATACCAAAATTATTTTAAGAGCGGAAATTATGCCTGCCCGGTTGTACTGAGCAATATTCAATCATTCAATTTAGGTTGATTCTCTTAAATATAAAAGATTGAATAAAAAATCTAATTGATTGAATAAAAAACGTAAAAGATTGAACAAAAAACATGAGGATTGAATAAAATATCAAAAAGAACCAACCTAAATTGAATGATTGAATATTGCTACAACCGGGCAGGCATAGTTAGCACGATATTCAAATTATTGAGAGTTCACCACAGATCAATTATACCCTGGGGAGATTTGCTTTAATTATTGTGTCTACTGCGCATGTGCAGGTAACACTGAGACGGGAAAAAAGCTTTTTAACTTGTCGACATGCAATCGCTAATCAAGAGGTGATCGCGTGATACCGACGAGAGTTGGTCAAGCCAATCACATGTAGTTAAAGCACGTTGGCTCTGCAAGCTTGTGTATTCTTTCGACAAATAACTTCTTGTTGCAGTTAACATTTTCCCCATACAAAAACAAAAAGCAGCAAAAAAGGAAGTAGGGGGAGTCCTCGGGTAGTTGTCAATACTCCAATACGGCAAAACCCAAGGACCCCCCCGAAGTAGAAACATGTACGCTTAGCGCACCTTTTGTTAAATTAAATTGAGCAAAAGCAGCACAAGGTCTCAGGTGTTATCAGAGCTATGATCTGTTGATTTTTTGGTGATTTTGGTGAATGGAGATAAGGAGTTAAACTAATTTGAACAACCTGCGCGAGGGCATTTTTATCGTTCCGGATTTATTACGCAGGAATTACACGAATAGCCCATGAAGTTTACAGGAACTATTAACTTCTGTTCTGTAATTATTGAGCAGCAAATTAGAGAAAAGAGTCTATAACCGGATATACTTTTCTTCAAATGTATTAAATATATGAGACTCTCATATCTGAAATAATTAATATTGACATCATCTTAATGTAAAGAAAACAAATATACACTAAATGATTGATCATGGGGAAAACATCTGTTATTTTTCCAGAAATCTCAAAATAACAGAAAATCAAATCAATCCGTTTTTATGAATTCAACCGTAATCTGTTTAAGAAAATGGTATTTTAGACGAAGATCCTTCCTCAGTGCAACTTTAATTCAAACAACGCAAGGTTGAAATGTTTATGATCATCACCGTAAGTAGTGCAAGGAGCTGATATTTAGAGTATTAGTCCTTCGTCAGAGCAACTGTAATTCAGACAACTCAAGATTGAAATGTTTATGACCATCTCTGTAAATAGTGTAAGGAGCTGATGTTTAGAGTGTTAGTCCTTCGTTAGAGCAACTGTAATTCAGACAACTCAAGGTTTGAATGTTTATGATCATCATCGTAAGTAGTGTAAGGAGCTGATCTAGTATTAGTCCTTCGTCAGAGCAACTGTAATTCAGACAACTCAAGATTGAAATGTTTATGATCATCTCTGTAAATAGTGTAAGGAGCTGATGTTTAGAGTGTTAGTCCTTCGTCAGAGCAACTGTAATTCAGACAACTCAAGGTTTTAATGTTTATGATCATCATCGTAAGTAGTGTAAGGAGCTGATGTTTAGAGTGTTAGTTCTTCGTCAGAGCAACTGTAATTTAGACAAAGTTCTCAAGGTTTGAATGTTTATGATCATCACCGTAAGTAGTGTAAGGAGCTGATGTTTACAGCGTTAGTCCTTCGTCAGAGCAACTGTAATTTAGACAACTAAAGATTGAAATGTTTATGATCATCACCGTAAGTAGTGTGAGGAGCTGATGTTTACAGCGTTAGTCCTTCGTTAGTAAGGTATCAGTTTGTCATGCGCGAGGCTCAAGTTCGATTCCCGTCCGGACAAACACTCTATAAGTCTTAAAATATTTAAGAAGAAAGCGCTGCCTTTGTTTTGACATCTAGATCTGCAAATTGTTATACTTTCGCGTCTTTTCGGAAAAGTACGTTAAACAGTTGGCCCAGTCTCGTGACACTCCCCGCACCGACACACATCTCAGGTATATATAGCATAACTTGAAGGAATTATACTGGACACTATGTACTCAAGTATAGATAGCACAAACGTGCTAGAAGCAAATTTGAATTTGAAGGCACTATATTGGGGCCTATGACTATAAATATGAACTCAAGTATGGATTGCACAATTGAAGCAACTATATTGGGGACTATGCCATAAACTGATAAAGATAAACTCAAGTATAGATACCACAAACATTAACATGTTTGAACTTGAAGCCACTATAGTGGACTCTATGGCTAAAACGATGAACTCAAGTATAGATAGCACAAACATATTAGAAGCTAACCTGAAGCCACTGTATTGGGAATTATGGCCGTACAAAATGAGAGTTCTAAGATTTCATAAAAAGAAAACACTAAAGCCTTGTATACTACAATTCCGAAAAACTCGCCAGAAAACTATAATGAGACAATATAAATTTTTTAATACTTAGACAAAAATAAAAGACAATTGTCACGCGAAACATCCTTTGCAGCTTTACAACAATTTAAATATGATAAGAACTTCAATCTCTACTTAGTAAATACGTAAATACAACTCACCAAACTGGATATTTGAAGAGGATCAATTCTTATTTTCCCCAGCTACACTGGCGGAACTCCGAACATCTCTGAAAGATAAAGCAATTTTAGTTTCATCGTGTCAAATTGAAGACATGTATTGCACATTAACAAGTTAAAAGCCGTTTTCACAGTTCAACAGAGGTTATTTCACAGGTGGGGTTGAATAAAACATTATTTCAAGGTGTAAAAACTCTCATTGGATAAATAAGATAAACTCAAGATAAAGAGAGATAGCTTTACTTTGGTATCGTTTGTCTTATCTTACTTCATTCACATTGTAAACAAAAATATTTGTTACAGCTTTTATTAAATTTTTGTGGGTGGTTGGGAAGTTTTTGATGTTGTTTCTTAATGTTTTTTGGCTTATGTTTGTTCAGGTTTCAATTTTTCACTTATTTTTTGTTCATAAGCAACGCTTTAACAAATGTGTTTTCACGGTGAGGTAGTTCAAGACAAAATAAAGATCCTTAAATGATAGCATATCTCTTTTCGTTATCGAAATGTTTGTTTGTTTTTTTACAAATTTAGAAGGAATGCGTAATTTGAACAACACAAGGTTAAACAATCTTTTATGAATTCAGCCGTAAGCTGTTTAACAAGCTGATATTTTGGAAGATAATTCTTTCTCAGTGCAACTTTAATTCTAACAACCCAGCAAAAGTTGAACGTTTATGATCGTCGCTGTAAGTAGTATAAGGAGCTGATGCTAAGAGCTTTTGTCCTTCGTCAGAGCAACTGCAATTTAGACAACTTAAGTTTGAAATGTTGATGATCGTCAATGTACTAAGTAGTTTAAGGAACTCATGTTTAGAGTGCTAGTCCTTCGTCAGAGCAACTGTAGTTTACGCAACTCAAGGTTCAGAAACATTTATGATCATCACCTTAAGTAAGGTAAGGAGCTGATGTTTAGAGTGTTAGTCCTTCCTCAGAAGAATTATAATTTAGACAACTCAATGTTGAAATTTTTATGATCATCGTTCAATGTAGAAGAAGATAACTATATTAAGGGAAGTCTTACATTCAGTGTCAGAGAAACATAATTCAAACAAATATTTGACGGTGCGTGTTAATTGGACCACAAGGAATGTTCAATATATGGCTGATAACTTTATCAGTTGAACGCAATATTGTTCCTAGTAAATAATCACAACAGACTGGTTACAGTATGGCTCAAGTATAAAAAAACACAAAAATGCATTACTTTTAATAATTACAATTTTATTTTCACTAATTGGGGACTGGCACCATCTTTTATCACTAGAGGGTGGACGGAGACATTTTACACGAGAGACCGACTCACGTATATTAACACACAAAACAGTCTCCGAGAGTACACAGTTTAACGTTCATATTCGAGAAGAAACAATTTTAAATAGTTAAAACTATTCATTACACCGTCAGATTATCAAGCATTTTAAGACGCCGAGTGATGGCCCGGCTGGGAAGCGATCCCGAATATCTTGCTCAATAGACTGGTACCTTACCAACTAGGCTAATCCGGCAGACGGCGACATTACTGTACTTCAGTTTTTGCTTCTAGTAAAATGATCCCTCAGGCTATAGAATGTTCGACTTAATCAGCTTCATTTGATAACAACGAGATATGAGACCTTGATATATAAATGCGTTATATTATCTATTAAGATAGCACTTCATGCAGCGTGCCAACGGAAATAGTTAACTTATAGCTACTAATATTAGAGTCTAATAGAGAGTTTAAGCACCAGGTGACCAGCTACTTTTTTTGTTTTTAAGACCAACCGAAACTAAAATATTAGCAGATGTCGCTCGCGTACCTGAATACGCCGTCATGCAGTTATGCTGATTGTCGTGGAGCCCTACAACCCGTTTTTTGCCATCGTCAAAACCATGTAGGAATGGATTCAAACACTCCGCAAAATTGTCTATAAACTTTTGTGAGTAAATAATTTACTTACAATTACTTTAGCACTGTCGTTTGCTTTAGATTTTTGCCGTACGTGCAGCATGTTTTACAAGTTGAAGTTGAAGTTTGTTTACAACTTTGTTTTCGCGCCTTTTTTACTCTGCATGCGTCCGTCGTGGTAGCGCGCGCGCGCTGCTTAAGTTAAGAATTCGCGCCAAAAACGTCTTTCTCGATCCAGTCTATACGTTCAAAAAATAAACTTCCGTCGTGCAGAAATTTTCCGGTGCTTAAGTTCTCTATTGGTACAAAGGCCATTACTCTATAAATACACTAGTTTCAGTTTATTTATTTTGACTTCCAATACAAACATTTAAGTATATACATAATGTTTCTAATATTACAGTTAAAAATACTCAACTGGAAGCCCACAAAAAATCTGAAAGCTTATTAAGGATGTGGTTTTCTAAAATTTCTTTTTGTACAACGTTGACGGCTTACAGACGTTAAAACAAGATTAAGAATAGTTTGGATTTAAAAAATAATTTGCAGTAATAAAAGATTGGGGAGTGCGTTATTTCGGATATCAAACGTGGCTTGATGGTAGAATTTTTGACTTAGAGGTGTGAATGAGCCCACTTTGAGATTTTAGGACAACTTTTACCTTTCTAAATTATTTCCTCTTTTTCCCCTTTTTTTAGCTTGTGGAGAGCTATTGTGATAGTTGGGAAATCAGAATGTCAAGCGTAAACAATAAATAATCGGTAATCGATTTACAATCGTCTCAAGTTCGGCAGCCGCGCGTCACATAGACTTATGTAAATTATCCGCCATGTTGGTGCACATGCCGAGTATGAAATTATATGCAAATCTATAACAACTCAAAGTGGCAACGTTCAAAATCTTAAAAAGCTTCTGAAATCTTTCTAATAGATATTTAAGAAAAATGTCAATCAATCATAAGATAAAATACCAGTACGTTCAGCCAATGCAACTGTATTATTTTGAATGTTTTAGAAGAATATCACGTTTGTTTTTTTGATTTTGCTTCATTTTTTAAAATAAGAACGTTTTCATAAGAAAGCCAGGCTGACACTCAGCCAAAATTTGAGACATATTAAGAACACAACACAAATACTCAATTTGCGCTAAGTCCATACAGAATATGTAAAACGCAGACTTAACCAGGCTCAAAATTTAGATGAGGATTACCATTTTTCTCAGTAAACAAAAACCTTAGAAACAAACAAATCTATATGGCTACTGGGTACATCTCATCATATGCATAACTACAAAACATTATAAAAGAATAAACAAAACTTTATCAAAAGCTAAGCACTCAGAGAGCGCTATGCGCCTTGTTGGCTATCTATTATCTCATATCCAGCGCTCGCTCGTAGAGTAATAGAGACCTTAACCCTATTCAGACCAGGGGGGGGGGGCAGAAAGTGCCCGCGCTAATTTCAAACAGTTGCCGTTTCCTTACAATAGGTCACACTGACCTATAATTCGGTGACTTTTCCTAAAATTTATTAGTTAATCGGGTAATCATCATTTTTTTCAATTAGTGTAAATACTGTTACCATGGTAACCTGTTTTTTGAGAGCGGTTTTTAGCAGTTTTTGCTATTCTGCATTTTTCTTGTTTTTTTTTCACAACCAGCCAGAAGAAATATCTGATTTAGGGTGGAAATGAATTTCGATAGCCTAATTATGCTAATTAATTAATTGATTACCCATGTAAACAATGACGTCATTAGTGTTGCGCAATATCATTACGGAAAATAAAAAAGGTCAGAACTGTTATGTAATTGCGGTAAAGTTTTATTTTTCCTGGTATAATCACTACCGAGTTTTATTTTACTGTATTCAATGAAAACCAATTGTTTTTCTTTATTTTTTTCTTCATATTTACATTGATTTTGTGTGGAATTGTTATGCACGAGAAATTATATCAATGCCACTAATCAAGTCATACATAAGATAAAGGCAATTAGGAGAAACATTCAGCAGTCTGAAAAGTATTTTATTCATGTGATAAAGTTTTCCAGAAAAAAAGTATAGTAAAAATAATACGTTTGGAAAAAATTGCATTTTTCTGAATTTATGACGTCATTATGACGTCATTAAGACGTTTCACTCTAATTAAAGTAACAGAAATAAATTGATTAATGACGTTCTTCTAGACCTCCAAGTTTCATCTTAATATCTATAATTGTTAAAAAGTTAGAGGCCGCGGGCACTTTCTGCCCCCCCCCCCATCGGTCCCAGGTAGCCTCCAAAAGCCCGGTCTGAATAGGGTTAAAGGCTATAAGTTCGTGTAAGAGCGCCAGCAGCAACTTCTGAGGGGGTCATCGTTTCGGGCAGCTACAGTGCACCAACCACAAGATGGGCAGCCCCTAGTGCTCTCCCGCCGTGGCCAGCCTGCTGTCCTGTGTGTTTGGGTCTTAAAGTAAAATCACGGGCAATTCGTCAGCAATTTACAAAAAGTTCAAAACTAAAACTGAGAAATCATAACTATAAATAATTGTTAAGGTCATCGAAGAAGGCCTGATGCGTAATACTTTTCATAGCACCGATTCCAGAAGCGATCTTTTTGGTTGGTTTTTCAATGTAGCAATTCCAGCTGAGTTTGTCATCAATTGTGATACTAAGTGATTTTGTAGTTACAACTTGTTTAGCCTTTGTTCAGATGCTATCAGCATAAATTCAGTTTTGTCCATATTTAGTGTAAGTTCGGTCGAATTTATCCAAGTATTCACGATCAATAGGCCCTCACTTAAGACACTCACACATAATTCGATGCTACCTACATTATACACTTGTCAATGTGAATCCCTCCTCCTAACCCTGGGCACCAGTCATGCAATTGAGCCCCTGCCATCCCCTCCCCTTAACCCCTTGCATTAGGCGGGGATAGGACTTTATGGGTTTCCTAACTCTGGTAATTTCCCGCCGTTCGAGGCTAGTTCACCAATACTGATGTCGCGCCAGATTGGGAAATCCAAAAGTTCTATGAATTCAATACAAACGCTTTGCCAACTTTGCCTTGCTCTGCCCCCAACTGCAACTCTTAATTATTGTTTGTTTTGCATGGACCTCAGCGCTGCCCTTTCTGCTCGCTTGCTTATTTGGTTAAACCTCGCCTCGCTGCTACTTCTTTTTGAAACGATTTTTCTCAAAACCATTAACTCATCAAGTTAAAACAAAAGATAAATAATCTTAATTAGCATATGTTTTGATGATTTTATTTCTTCTTTTACTCCTTAGTTTTACATTCAATTGAGAAGAAAAATTAAATACTCGAGACAGTGTTTCATATAACATTTTCAAAACCTCGAATTTCGTTAAAAAAAAATACCCCGCTGCGCGTCGTATTTTCAACTCTCTTCTCGGTGTTTGGATATGTGATGAAACAGTCTGTCGTGTTTGATATGTTACGCCACGTACCACAACTTATTCTATTGCATCATATAAATAAAAAGCCCACTAAAATAAAGTATTATTATGCTACGGAAGATAGAAGAAACATATAAATATCTGCGACTCTGGTGCGGTATTTCGTCAAGCATAACTGTCTATCCCCGCCAAATTTTATAGTAATAATTTAAACCCATCTAAAGTTTCGTAATGCTTCATTTTCGTCTAACACCCGCCTAATGCCCTAGAAGGGGCGGCGGCTGAGGATTTACATTGGCTGGTGCAATATTTATCTGAATATGTCAGTAAAATCAACAAGCAGAATTAAAATTGACATATTTGCTGCTTTTGTAATACAACTTCTCATTGAAATAGTAAAAATATTTTTAAAAACATTAGTCTGTCCAATTCGTGTGCGATGCACCGATCATACGACAAACATACAGGTAGTTAAAGAGCGAGGAACCAATGAGAACAAGCAAAAACAATGACATATTGATGACACAAAAACGAGGCCGAAAGCCCCTGAAAAAATTTAGAGGGGCGGCCACTTGACAACATTTCTAGGTTTGTCGCACCTGCACAATTAAATTAGAATGCGTTTTCTACAAGAACGCAATAAATTCAGCATATTCTTTGAATATTTTTATTAAAGGTAAACATTAGAAGTGCAAACTTATGTAAAACAGCAACAAAAGCACATACAAGTTTCAATTCTTAATACTTGTAGTCATCAAAAGTATTCATTTACGAAGCAAAGTTAGAAAACGTGCCGTATTTATGTAGCTTATTATTTGCGGTTTTAAAACGCTTTCCAGGAAACTCGTATTCTTAGCTTTCTTTCAACGGAAGTACTTTTTAAGGCAACTGTCTGCAACACGCTTATGAAAATCATGTTATTGAAAGAACAAAAAAATTATATTTTCATTCACAGCTGCAGGTAGATTTTTGGATGCAAATTCTAGAAGAAAAATATTTTACACTGGATAATATGACAGGTAAAGCTAAAATACTCTCTCACTAACTTTAAGACATTTAATTAATTTGCCCGAGGCTTTATTTTGTCATGTAAACACAATATTTTTAATAAAATATAAATTATTGGTGTACAAACAAGAATTAACACGCAATTTTTTATGCGATCTCGACCAAAGCATAAGTGTTTAGGTAAAAACGCGAAACGCACTTATGAAATTTCCAACGAATGAATTGTCTTGAATGAACGAATGGAAAGTAGCTGCAGAGTACAAAATATCTTTTGAAAAAGTAAAGAAAAACCGTGAAATTTTAGGATACGGTAACAAACAAGAGCCAGACAAAGAAAACCGAATCGTCATGTTTTGATAAGTAAAAGATCATTCTTCGTCTTGTTTGATAAAAGACCTTTTCTTGACCCATGTGTTAAAATAGGTTTATTTAATGAGAAAAATACCAATTTTAGAAACGTTTTTGTCAGAACAAAAGTTTATAGAACCAAAAAAATATTGCAGCTAAAAATATACGTGTGTGAGAAGCATTTGAACCACCTGGTTAGCTGGTAAGCCGGTACCAGGCTACCTTGCGGGATAAGTGGATTCCAAATAACCCGGCCGGAGAAACCGTCAGAAAATTGAAAATAAGGGAAATCTTTAAGCTTTTGCTCTTTCCGTCTAATCGAGGAAAGATGATACTCTCAGCAGATATATGGGCGTTTTTGTACGTAAGGGAGGAAATGCTTCAGGATTGGTTAAGGGTCGCGGTGAGCTTCACTTTAGCGATTGGTTAAAACTGTATTAACATAATCTGTGTTACTATACCCCCGGTACCAACAGAAGGAGCCATATATACCGGGAAACAAAAAGGAAATCACACAGGCTCATCTCTTAGTAAAGAGTTGGTTATATTATATCGGGCGAACGTGGTTGGCGCAGAAGGCAAGATCTGTTTTCCAACCACGAGGTCCCCAGTTCGATCCCAGCACTTTACCGATATTTGGATATTTGTGTGATCTTCCTTTCCGCCTACGCCAACTCAGCTTTCCATCCTCCCGGGGTAGGTAAATGAGTACCAGCTTCTGCTGGGAGCTAACCTGCGATGGATTACTGTCCCATCCAGGGGGAGTCAAAGACTCTCATCCGCTTAACACTACAGAATCCGGAGATAAGCGCCGGCCCCGTGGGCCACTAGGCTCGTAAAAGGATTTAGCTTATATTGAAATGGATATTCTGTGTCTGGGGCCAATCTAAGTAATGCAACATTTCATGCAACATTTTATGCAACATTGCGTGGGGTTGTTGCAGTGTATGTTCACCGAAGAATTTTGTTGTTGCATGCAACATTGCACGCAACAAACCTGGAGTTAAATGGCGCACTACTCTTGCAACTTTGACCGCAAAGGGTTTTCTATTTTTAAAGGACCTCTTGCTGGACGCGATTTTGATTATTCTAGTGCTGGGTAAGCAGGCCGCGCTATCAAGAGTAATGTTTGATGCGCGCAATGTTTCATATAGAGTTGCACCGTGTGACCGCGGGTTAAGACTCGCCTGACGACTTTGTAAACGATTATAAATTGTATTCGTAAATTTTCACAGGGATACTGTGCTACCTTAGTTTTTCAAATTCACAACAAAATAGCAAGTAATGTACGTCCTAGCAGATAGCTTGACAGTTCCCAAAGACATTGCTCCTTGAACAACTTGTTTTTATAATTATATTGCGATCATCACTATATCTTCACGTCTAAACAATGAAGTTCTTCACATTTTCCAATTCACAACAAAACGACAGAAAATGGCGGCAAAATAGCTTCATTGTTTCTTACAACATAGTTCCGTGAACAAGTTAGTTCCTACGTTTATATTGCGATCTTTGTGATATCTTCATGTGAAAACAACGAAGTTCTTCATTAGCTTTTCCAATTCACAACAAAACAAATAATGAACAGCCAAACAGCTTCATAGCATTAACTGTTTGTTTTAAATTAGCATCAAACCAGGTACGCCTGATGTTGAAGAGTTTAACCTGTTTACCAAGAATATTTGTATTTGAATTCTAGTTTTATAAGGTATTTAATTTCGATCTGAGCCACGTCGTACACGATATATCTGAATACGAGTTAAAGAACTGATCTGAGACTCTCTCCCCTAACAACTAAGATTTGAACATTTAACCCTGAACCAATTTAGAATTTTACTTTTGCCATACCACAAAGATGTTCTTACTTCGCACTTTGATACTAAGGACCCTATAACACATGGAAATCAATCTGATTAAAATGTAATGTGTAACGCAAACTGTCAAAACCTATTTCACGTTGTAACTAGTTTTAAAATATTACCTTAGAGTATAGAATAATTCTTAACCTTTTTAATCTTGGGCCCACATGCAGTGGTTGCCGTTAGCTGTTGTGGTTACCCTGCCTTTTGTAAGCTATAGTCTATTTATTTTCCCTGCAAAGTTTAATAAATAAATAAATAAATACATAAATACGCACATTATGTACTACAAACTTTCATTTTCCCTCCTACTTAAATACCTATTTACCTATTAACCTATTTATCACTAATGCTACTCACCTACCTTCACACCTATTTAACTCCTTTTACCAATTAACCTATTTGTACACCTATATACTTATCTATCTACATTCATCTATTTACCTAATTACATGTAGCCACATATTTATCAACTCATCTATTCGTACAGCCACCCGGTCACCTCTACCTAATAACTTTTTCCTTGTTATCTACTTGCATGTACCTCCACACATATAAACTTACCTACTTATAGACCGATCAGCTTACCTAACCATCTATCTTGTGATTTTCCTAATAATATCAAGAAAGAGCCATTATCATGGTTGACTAACGCTTTTTTGTTTGACTGTACACAGTTTTGCATTTCGAACTTGAAAATGGTGTTTAAATGTTGTTGCAACGTGTTTCTTTGTTTTCGTTTAATAAGGGTTTTTCTTTTTCATTTTTTTAAAAGGCACCCCGTTTCTTGATACATTTCACCTACTTACTCACAAAGCTACCCACCCATTTACAACCTTATGTAGCAATTACCAACCAACCTGATATAAAAAAATATACAGTTGATCCTCGATTACCCGGTCTATTCGATTTTCCAGACTATTCGAGAAGTTTTCAAAGCAAATAAACATACTTGAACATTTAAGGGGGTCCACTACCTTTGAAAATTCACAAAATAGAGGTTTTGAGGGAGAGCAGTTGGGTAGCTTAAAACTATCATTTCTCCAAAAATAAAAACTGGGATTCTGGGAGTGGCATATAGGTATGATGTCACAAAAAAGATGCTCACTTGATAGTGCTCGCCATACTTCAACTAGTTTTCTGTGGGCGGTTTCATGCGTCAAAACACAAAAAATTGGCTGTTTTTTGTGTAATTTAGGCCATTTGCTGGTGCCTGAGCTCATCATGAAGAGCTAAGAAGGCTTAAACCTTGCCAATTTCGAAGAACCGTTTATTGGCACTGTGAATTTGACAAAAAATTAGGCAGGATTAGTTTGATCGGCTGATAATTTGTCATTCATGGACAAGGGGCCAAATGAGCAAATGTGCCTGGTCTCGCCAGCTGCA
>JAOTRI020096251.1:0-14840 GCA_028564885.2 Zoanthus sanctaehelenae | reverse complement strand
CGGCTATTTTGAACCCCGGTTCACATGAAAAGTCATGTAATATGAAAATGCATTTCCCAGGCCTGGAAAAGTCAAGGAATTTGGGAAAAATGGCAAAGGTAGTGGAAAGTTAATTTAATTTTAGCTTTGATTTTTGGCAAATAAAATATTGATATAATTGAGTACGATTGTGCTGAGATGAAGTTGTGGCAATTAGGGGGGGGGGGGAGAAACGGCGGTGCATACGCACCCATTGCAACCCCCTGTATACTGGTATGTGGTTTGGCATAAAGTAATTCGTTTTTATTTATGAGTGTTGAAATTTTAACTGCCTCCATGGATGTCTAAAAAGCTCCATACAAAAGCCTTTATGTTTTATTTGTTGGTTAATAGATTGAACTTGGGCTGCCTGTGTTTACTCTGTCTGCCTTGTTACCTTTGTTTACTCTTTGCGGTTCAAAACCAACCCGAACTTGCTCCCCACCACCTACTGTTCTTCCTATAAAATTGCATCTTCACTGTCGGCTCATCGGCATGCACATCACCCTATACCAAGCCACCAGACCCAACTCCTCCGTCTTGCTACAAGAAGTACCTTCTGGTGTCTACATTCCAGAGTGTTAACTACTCTGACACCTGCCTAATTCTCTTTAGTTTGGCTTTCCAGTTTGATAGATATCCCAACCGTCTTGGAATTATTGCCTAACAACCACTGATCTGTAACCCAACAACCTCATATCATGCAGGAATACTTGGACAAGAAATCTGCACTCTCTATCGTCCCTTTTCCATCCAATCTCCTTGACAAACCCCACCACCTCAAGTCACTGTTAGTCGTTCCCGCAAAACCGTGTGTAGTCATTGATCTCAGCTTCCCTTTACTCAGTAAACAATTGCTTTTGTCGCAACTCCTACCTTGGCGAACCAATGATTTGCCCACCACTGACTCCCTTGTTTACTTCATTAGACACTACAGTCTTGGCTGCCTCATTTACAAGAAGGACTTACGTTATGTCTACCGACAATTTTGTGTTGATCCTCCTTGGCATTTGCTACAACCATCCGGTGGTATTTCGATATCGCACCCAGGATTTAAAATTAGAATTTTCGCCAAGAGGCCACGTGGCCCCTAGGTCTTCATAATCTTGGGCCCAGTTGCAAAATCTGGGAGCCACAAAAAATATCAATATTTTTCAATGTTTTTATCGCCTTCAGTCAACAAACCAACATGATAGAGTACTTGAAACATCAATGTGCCACATAATAGCCAAGTTAGAATTTAAATGATTATTTTTTAAATATTTTTAGTTATGGAAAAATGGCAGAAACATTTAAGCATTTTATAAATATGATTTTTCACTGAATATTGTAGAGCTATTTTGAATTTTTTGGTATAGAAAATTACAAGATCAATAGATAAACATTTTGGCAATTGAATTTAATAATTTTTCCTATGTGAAAAAACTTTAATTTTTACTGCACATATATGTTTTGATTTTGAGTTGAAACCACCCACGATACTGCCATATTGCACTTGGAAAGTGCGCGCGTGGCCTTCAGTAGTCGAAGGGTTAACCTAGTGTATGTCAAGTTTCATTAGAAATATCAAAATCCGGAAACGAAACGTGCACGTATGCAGTCGCTATATTGAAATATATAGTAAATCTATTGCAATTTTCGTTTCTGTGTCTGTGTGGCACTTTTTGCGTCAATATCAGCTCTTTTATTTTTACCAGAAATGGCCCAACAACATGATAGCAATCGTGCTGTTCGGAAAATCGACTTGAAAATAAGGTAGAAAGACGACATTTTGGGCGAATTTAGGCCCAAAAAACACCTGCCAACTTTCGTTTCACGGTCGCAAATGGCGAGTGGCGACCGGTAATTTTAAACCATTGCTCCTCCCTTTGGTCTTCGTTCAGCAGCCCAGATGTGCCAATGCCGACCAGGACGTTGTAACATTTGTGTTCTTTGGTCTCGACTACTTTTCACAAACTACAAACATGACTTTCCTAGACTCGCCTTTCTTGCGTTCAATGCCTTGGATGACCTTCTGGACGCTCTTTGCTTCGTTTCATCTCCTGAAAACGAATGCCCTTCATCACCCATCATGGTATTCCATGGCATCTACTTTGACAGCATCGCATCAATCACAGACCTTTTCCGATTTTTGCATAATAAATCCCTAATTTCTTGCCAGGAAATTCAGTCCTCTTTAGCGTAATGTAATTTGACATCGCCAGGGCTTCTGGCAAGGTGCGGGGAAAATGTTGATGATGGCAAATGAAGAACTTATCCGAATGAAATAGATACTGAAAGACATAACTAGAATACTGCTGAAAAAAATAGGAAAATAGTTTCTGTTCATTAATCTCCATATTGTGCTTTGCTGTTGAAAAATAGTGCAAGCAACCATTTACAAAAATTCTGAACAAACTATTTAAAGTCTTAATGGTTTTACTGACTGAAAATGACTGTTTATTCCCTCTGTATAAAAAGGTACATGCTGGGTCGACTCACACCGGCGCGAGTTTACTCCGGTTGCAGCACTGGAGCGAGAATTTCGTTTCGGCACGAAATCTCGCAACGATACCATGTAAACGAGGAACGACCACTCGTCCGGTGTGAAATCGCCCTTCTGGTTGTCTGTAACAAGAAGAGCATGCGCACTTCACCTAAAAGTTAAACAGTGGCTTTTTATTTCGTTATGAGTTCGTTTTATACTTTTTCAATTAAACACGTTACTGAATTTGTTTTCGTTCTGGAATGAATCTCTATCCGGTATCATGTAAACAACGCCTCAGTTCGTTTTGCGTTATTCAACGATCATATATTTTTGCATTCTGATACAAAAGCTAAGACAAAACTTTTACCGGATCTCCTAAGATTTACCTAAATTTCAGCCCATTTTCCTGAAGCGTAAAGCGATTCGTTCTTTTTTCATTGTTGCACGCACCAATCATCCTTCTCGTGTCGTTTTTTTCAAATAATTTAACGAATGGTAGACCAGACTTTGCAGACGTTAGTAACTATATTCTAACGAAATATTATGGATTTGTGTGGTTCATACAGTTGGTTTTGCATATTAATTTTTCCCCGAATGGGGATTAGGAATTGTTAAAAAAATAATGACTTTAGTCGTTATTCTTGTAGGTGTGAAAAGTCAGTTTGGTAATTCAAGGTCAGTTGAACAGGGAAGATGTTTTTAGAGTGAGGAACGCATTTTTGATGATAATGTAAAAGTTGACCATCAACAAACATAAATGAATCATTACAACTGTGAGCAATGTGACAAGCTATTTTCTAGTAAGAAATCAGTGAAAGCTCACAAAAGAAGGAAACATACTGATGTGAAGCCTTATACTTGCGAGCAGTGCGGAAAATCGTTTGTTTTCCCAAGTTTGTTAAGGAAGCATAAAACTACACACACCCTCTTGAAACCCTATCAGTGTGATAGATGCAGTAAAGCATTCTCCACCGCTGGTAACTTATCCATTCATAAAAGAACACACGCGGGTTTGAAGCCTTACCGTTGTGATCAATGTGATAAATCATTCACTCAGATGGGCAACTTACTTACGCACAAGAGAATACATACTGGTTTGAAACCTTACAATTGTGATCAATGTAACAAATCTTTCAGTCAAATAGGTAACTTACAATCACATAAACGGGTACATGCAGGGTTGAAACCCTACACTTGTGATCAGTGTGATAAATCTTTTACTCAAAGTGGCAACTTAGCTCTGCATAAAAAATCACGTGAAGGGTTAAAACCTTTTCATTGTAATCAGTGCGAGAAGTCGTTTTCATGTTCGAGCTACTTAAAAAATCACAAAAGAATACACACAGGTACAAAACCCTACCGTTGTGACCAGTGCCCGAAATCATACAGTAAACCAATGCTCTTAACAATCCACAAACGAACTCACTCCGGATTAAAACCTTATCATTGTGATCTATGTAATACATCATACAATAGAGCGGATTCCTTAGAGAAGCACAAAAAGACAGTAAAACATCGAATGTATTGCCAGCAGGACAAGTCTACGGTTATCTTTCGATCTGTCAGTACACAAACAACATTATACAAAGACGGAAAAGTTTTAGTGTACAATGAGTGTAATAACGCATGTTAATCAATCGCACAGCACAGTTTGAAAGATGTACAAAAGGTCCGAATAGAAAATTGCCGCAATTACGGAAACGAAAATTAGTTGGATCAGCCCCATTTTTTATTATAGGCAATAAGAACTTTGGAAAAAAAGATGCTATTAAAATGTTTTCCGTGACACAGTAATGAATGAATGGTGTGCGATGTTTAATTGATTTCTTTACAGACATGTTCAAGAATTACATTAAATAGACAGTTGTTCAAAACACTGAGCACAATTTCCATGTTTAGATACTCATTATTTTTTTCTTTTTCTTTTATTGATTACGGTTTTTTTCACTTAAACTTAATGGTAATAATTTAACCCACCAAAAATGAACAAACGGTTACCCTTAGACCTATATGCAGGCATTTTTCTTGAGGGATGCGAACAAACTTTCTTAGGAACAACCTCCCCCCCCCCCTTCTTAGACATGACGTCATTTTATTTTTAGGAAGGCATATAAAACAATAATTTGTTTAAAAACAACTTTGGTGTTTTCGCTTGACTGGCATTTTATTGTATTGCAATTATTGAGATTGTTTTACACATTAATTATAGTGCTTCTAAATATGCTTTAATGACTATTTTTCATTGTATATAAAACTATATTCCGTTATCCATTACTTTTATAAACGAAAAGACTGTGGACCTATGCTTATTCCTCGAGTTACGGAATATGCCAGGCTGTTTTCAACGTTTGTAAAGTATTCTGTATTGCAAGACTCCCACAGACCTACTATATTTCCTATTTTCCTACTATTTTTATAGCATACTATAGAGGCTCTATTTCAAAAAACCCTTCTATATATATTTTCTATAAATAGAGTTTATTATATCTTTCTTTTCCTTTTAAAATTAAGATTAGACAGGATTTTCTTTCTGTCTGTTAATTTTTTCTTCTTATATTACTTTTTTTTCATCACATTTTATTGGTTCAAGTATATTTTATTAGATTTAATTTTTTTATCTGACATATATTGTAATTTTAACTTACGATGGCCGCTTGTTTTCAATTAGCCCCTAAGGTTATCACGTGTGGCCAGAACTTTAATTTTTGGTCTCTTCTTGTAAATGTAAAGTTTCATTTTGAACTGTCTGTGCAAATAAAGTATTGTTATAATTTCGCATTGTGAATCATGCAGTTTTATTGTCAAATAACAAAGTTAAATTTCTTTTCAGAAATATGGCAGCAACGTCATTAGGATTCACATGTAAAAAATATAAAACAAACACTGATAAAAATTATTTATAATACAAGCTTTCAGCAACTAAAACTGTTGACTTAAATAATAAAATATGCAAGATCTGTTTCACATCAACGTGAACAGACAATAACATGAACAAACATTACAAATGACAGCCATGCATTTCTTATTCCCTCACGTGCTCTTGCACGCCCGTCAGGCATGCTGGGTGATGATGTAACAGATCTACATAACCATGATTGGCATGAAAGGCGAATGTGTTAAAAATGTATTGTTCCGGTATCTAAAAGACCTATTGTCCGCTTGATCAATTCTTGCTGTGTGCCAACTTTCTAATATTTTTCTGGTTCTATTATCAATAATTTTAGTTTTAACAAGATCAATTTTGTGGTCATAGGTCGAAGCGTGTTTTGCTTCATTTAATCCAATGTTGCAGTATTTTACATTGAGAATATGCTCATTTATGTTTTCTTAAGATCTTTGTTTGTACGATCATGGTTAATCGAGGGGATTGACTATGCTCCGATATAATTCCAAGAACAAAACACAAACAACGTTGCATTGCTAGTTAGGACTGAGTCGAAATTTTGGAACATTTAAAACCGATTATAATGTGGCTAAAGGTTTATTATGGGGATTTAAACATAAACCATTTAAGGTTAAATTATTAAGAATAGTCTGTTTAAATTCCTTTTTAAAGTTGTCGTTCTTGAAAGATCATTAATTTATGAATTCTATAAGCCTCTTGTAAAAAAACTCTTTCAAATTTTCGATTACAAAATGAAGTGATATCGGACGATAGTTCCTTGGATCTACATCATCTGCAAAATAGTGACAACCTTTGCAATCTTCAGTTTGTATTGTTAGAAATAAAAAAAGAATTGAGAGCAATTTGTGATTAAATTCATCCAAAAATTAAAAACAATTGACCCTCGGAGAAAATGGGCACGCCTTTTTGTCGAGGGTCGAGGGTAAAATATCCAGGATCGAGGGTAAAATGTCGAGAATAAATTCGTTCTTTTTTCATTTATATTTTTTACCAGCCCTGTTGTTAATACATTTTTTTGTATCTATTTAGCTTTTATGTGATTTTAATTGTAAAATTATTGTTTAAAAAGAAAATCTTTTTTTCTACTTAAAAAAAGCCGTGTTTGACCATACCTTCAGGACTGTTGCTCTCGAAGCACTTATCATCGCTTTCCAGGTTATGCTTCTTGATCGCGATTGTACGTTTTCGGAATAAGAAGAAAATTGCCAGTAAAAACGGTTTTTCAGCTATGGCTAAAATCTTTAACAAATTTTGTGTTACCATAACAATGTATTGCGTGATTTTTAATACACAAGTAAACATTTAAGGGCAACACCTGTGAACTAACTGTCGCTTATATATACTGTGTACAACGAAAGTTATGAAAGTTTTTCTTTTTAAAATTGGGATAGCTTAGGGCTTTCGTATCCTAGTAACCATTGATTTGACTGTAATAAAATATTTCTTACGAGAACTAGGTGTTGTAAGCTTTATTGTTGCCAAATGATTCAACCTAAGTCTTTACAGTTTTAAAGTTACGCCAAAGACACCGTTTTCAGTAGAAATACTGTTTTTCTTACATTAACTTTGTTACCATGGTAACGGGTCAGGTGACATTTGCTCAACAGTTAATAACCAGGGCCCAGTTATTCAAAAACCTGTTAGCACTAACCCAGGGTTAAATTGTTAAATCACGATCTTGTTTCCAGTTTTAGTGAGAGATTTTGGCTTGTAATTTTAGGATTAAGAAGACTTTTCCTAGAAAAATCCAAAGAATATTCATAAATAATCATTTACCTTTTCGTAGAGAAGAAATTCCTGTTTGAATTTTTGCTTAAGCCAGGGTTAAACTTAACCAGCCTTTGAACAACCGGACCCTGCAGATAACACAATTGTGTACCAAGTTTGGTGCTTGTAGCTTGACTAGCACGAAAGTTAATATTTGATGCACTTTTGATAATTTTAATTTTAAAAACCCCATATAAAAGCTGTATGGAACAAAAAATCTATATCTATTAAAAAAGTGGTACAAAAAATACAAAGAGAAAAAAAATTATTCTCGACATTTTACCCTCGACAAAAAGGCGAACTGGGGAAAAAATTACTGTCTCTTTAACAAAAGGACGTGGTTTACGCAGTTGGTAAGATCTTTGCTTTCCAGTCACAGGGTCCCCAGTTCGATCCCGGCACTTTGCCCAGATTCGAATAATTTTGTGACTTTTTTCTGCCTAAGCCAACTCAGCTTTCCATCCTCCCGGGGTAGGTAAATGAGTACCAGCATCTCCTGGGAGCTAACCGGCGATGGATTAGTGTTCTGTCCAGGGGAAGTCTAGACTCTCATCCGCTTAACACTACAGAAACCGAAGCTAAGCGTCGGCTCCACGGGCCACTGGGCTCGTATAAGGATTTATAAAAACGTGTGTACACAATACCAAAATTTGATTGAAAAATAAGCAAATCTCATTGTAATACCTTAAGAAATCGTTACATATCTAGCAAACATATAAAAGATATGTACCCAATGAAATCCCGCGATGCTACTGAGTTTTAATCCTGCTACCCCTTTATCCCTTTTCACTTTTTATTGTTGTTGCGTTGTTCAGAAATAAACCACAAGTTTGCAAACCCGCCATATTTAATATAACACATGTCTTCAACTTACATTTAATTATAAGCCCTTAACAATAGTCTGGATAAAAACCGTTGTCTAACTTAGTGTTTATAAACATAATCTATGACACTATTATGTATTGTACATGATCAGAATTCATAATAACTCAATAATGCAATGAAGCGTCTTAACTTGCTGATCAAACATCAAGTATTTCCAAGTTTTCTCGTAGCTTAAAAGATAGTCTTATTACCTCTTTGGTCTTGTAACTAAGCAGGGTGAGAGTGGCAATTTCTTCTGCACCTCCTGGTTTTTGTCTTCCTTCTGGAATGCCGGAACTCCCTTGTCTGTTTCGGGTAGATTCACTTAGCGCGATCTGTTTCTACGCAATTAGTCCATGGGCCCGACCCATAAAAATAGGGTGGTCAGGCTCACCTGGAGGGACAAGCGCTATCATATATTTTTGGAAACCCTGAAACCAGTAGTTTCCGAAAATAGTTGATAGCAGTCACAAATGAGTAGCTTTATAAGGAATATCACGTGACAAAGTGGCATCACTACTTTATATTGTAATACAAGGAAATGTACTTGAAAAGAGGAAGGTTTAAGGAAATCGGTCCAAAAAAGCTACTTTAAACATAGATTCATGACAAAGCTTTCGCTGAGTTACAAATTTAGACTTGAGAGCACTACAATGTCAGTCAAGCGTGTTTTAAGGTGGTTTCTATGGCAACAACCAAAGTATTTCATGGAAGTTGACAGTTCACTTTAATTTGCATGAAATTTTTAACCGTATTTATTTCGTTTGGTTCTTTCTTCTATTGAACTTTAACTTTATGTTTTTAAAGTTAAACTAAAAAAAAATATTTCTTTCATGAATTTGGGTTGTAAAAAAGCAAAATGCTAAAAAATAAAGAAATAAAACAAAAATAAACTTTTAAAATGTGTACTGTTCAGACTGCAGCTCTTCAGTTGACGGTAAAGTTTGGAAACATGAAGTTTATAAGGATATTACGACATTTTATAGATCTAGCCATTTACAAGTCGAATAAAAAATTACAAATATCAGCAGGAAGAATAATGTTTAGGGCAATTCATATTTGATACGCAACAAAGGCTAAATTATGAAACATTTGGCAGCTCTCCAACAACAAACACCTGTGACACAAACAGCTCACCGTAAACTTGTTTTCGCCGTTAAGGAAAGCACAACATTCTTTCCTGCATTTGTACAATACTTGCGGTAATTTCAAGATAAAATTTTTCCATTTTGAAGTCACGAAATAGCTCAAGAAACACGTCCCGTATTGAATTGACACGAATATGAAGCGAGTTGACTCAAACAATCGCCAAGTACATCGTTAATTTGTGTAATTTTTGACAATCGGAGCGAGATGTTTAGTGGTAGACATCTTTTAGATCATTAAATCCCGACACAAAATTCGACATATTAATTTGAACATGGGAAAACTGATTACAACGCGGACTTACACGTTTTCGATGTCGTCGATAGATTCATAGATAGATAGACTGGAAACCCAAACCTAGACTAGGCCTACCACAGGTAGCCCGAGTAATTACAGACTCAAAATTTACACGCGTGAGAAAAAAAAAGACTAACAAATCGCGATACAAAACTAGTTGTCGGATTCTCAGCCGGTGATTCCACATGATATTGACAGCGTTGGGGGAAAATATATTTCTCATATTGGGTCATCGGCTGCGGTTGCACCACTCCGCCAATATGCAATATATTTTCTTCCAGCTAGACGGCAATATAAAACGGAATCAACGGCTCAGAATCGCAATTAGTTTATAGTACAATTTTAGACCAACCCTAGTATATTTTCAGACCAACCCTAGTATAATCTCCGAGCAATCCTAGTATAATTCTAGACCTATTCTAGTATAACTTCAGACCAATCCAAGTATAATTTCAGACAAACCCTAGTATAATTTCAGACCAACCCTAGTGTAATTTCCGACCAATCCTAGTATAATTTCAGACCAACCCTAGTATAATTTCCGACCAATCCTAATCATAATTTCAGACCAACCCTAGTATAATTTCAGACCAACCCTAGTATAATTTCAGACCATTCCTATAGTATAACGTCAGACCAATCCTAGTATAATTTTCGACCAATCCTAGCATAGTTTCAGACCAATCCTGGTATAATTTCCGTTCAAACCTAGAATAATTTCAGACCAATCCTGATACTTGATATGGTTGTTATAAAATAAAAATAAACAGAAAACTTGTGATAAGAATGTTGACTTTATTTTATTGCATCAATTCTTGATTATTATTTAGCTATCACTATAACAAAAAAGGAAACTTTTAAACGTGGCTCAATAAAAAGGCGGTAACCTGTTACAACTTAATACAATCATAAAAAAACGTATTTCTATAAAGGGAACGTCCGGTCTTTCCAAATAGCAACTTGGGTAAAACAAGTTCATTAATATCTAGAACGTAACGTAACAATATCAACCCAACAACTTAACTGGTGCACATAATAGTAAGAGTTTGAACTTGGGTAAAACAACTTCATTAATATCTAGAACATAACGTAACTAGTGTCCACCCAACAACTTAACTGGTGCACAATATAGTAAGAGTTTGAACTTGGATAAATGAACTTCATTAATATCTAAAACGTAACGTAACAAGCGTCAAACCAGCACTAGTGCAAATATCTCCAATCTGATCATATACTCAGCCGCATGAGGTCAATTCTGTTTATCCTCAAACTCATCCAATTTATTGTGTAATTATAATAAAACAAAAGGCGGGTCTTTGTTTACATTTTCCCCTACATTAGCACAAGTGAACCAGTTTCTAATAAGGTTACAAGAACTGAAGCACTCTGTATATATTGAGATGTTTTATAAAATAAACATCTTAAAATAAGAGAGTGATATGTTAAACATTGTTCCTGTGATCTGATGGAGATTTCACAGACATTTACTTTTGTTAGTTGGAGAAGTTTTCTTAAGTTAGTCTCAAATCATATTTTTGTTTGTTAGCTATCTAGAGGTTTATGCTAATGAAGCAGAATGTAAACAATGACGTTAGGTAGCATTCGCAAATAGGCCTTGGTAGTTGCTCACGAGGCAGTTATCACATTATCATATCGTGATGGAGTTTACTAGTGTGCTCGTTCTGTAGAAAGGCTGAAATACTATAGATAAACGACAAGAAATGAACAAAAATAAAAAAAAAATTCTTCTATTAGAAATTAGTGTTTTTAAAATAACTTTTCTGCTTTATACGGTAAATAAGAAAACAAATTTGTTGATTAAGGCTGGATCCATAACTTTATGCTAAAAGGTAAGGGATTAAACAAGCATGCTTGCTATAGTGTCACTATAGTTTTGAAAAAAATCTAGGCTAATTCCAGATCTTTTTTTCCATTAATTATATTAAAATCAGGTTAGCCATATTTAAATAAAATGCAAATCAGTGCCCATTATTTAAATTGCCAAATGCAGAAAGTTTTGTCTAAATGTGTAAATTACCACATCATATGGAACTCTGGGAAATTTTGAAGAAAGTGACAAGAGATTTTTTGCGTCACCATAAAAACTCCAAAATTGTATGGCGCGTTTACCAAATTCTAATTGTCTAATTGTTTTATGGTCCTTCAAAAAGCCAATACAAATAAAAGGCAAGTAAAACGTTGCATTACTTAACCAGTAATGACAACACCACTTCATAGATTTGTTAAGCGATGAGCACAAGAAAAGCAGAAAGCCTTCAAGCATTTACCTGTTCCATGACATGGTGACTTCCACGCATCATTACTGATATGATTAGCTTCTAACAATAATTTATCTCCTGATCTGGAAATTTTTTTGGGTAGTCCATCATCTGACTCAAAAACATCATGGTCCACAGTTCTTTTACGTCGGTAAGTTGGTTGATGTCGAACTGAACAAGTAACCTTATGGTTATCAGTTGATACAGGTGCAGGATGTGAATTAACGAGACTTTGCTTGTTATAGGTACATAGACGAATTGTCGGGGAGAATATACCAAGTGATGGTGAACTAGGACCAATGATCTTAGGCAGTTTAACTGTCTTAGGTAGTTTAACTGAGCTAGCTAGTTCGCCTGTCTCTATCTGTTGTACTGATTTAGACAAAGATAGAGTTTGTGTCGCACACGACTGCTTTGTTGATTCTACGGCTTTGTATGTTGGTAGCTCTGTTGGTTGGCACTTAACCATTAGCAATCGTGACGATGGATCTGCAGTAACGCTAAGTTTGGTGTTAAATATAAGTCTTTCTTCTAGGTACGAAGAAGGAATCTTTGGATTGACAGGAATATTATGATTCTTTTTCGACAAAGGTTTGTAAGAACATTTAGTAACTGAAGATGAAGGGGACCATTTCAACTTCTTTTTGTTAGGCCTTTGCCGTGAAATTTGTTGTGTTTCTAACTCCTCGGCCAAACATTTAGCAATTTTATTTCTTGCTTGAAAAATAAATGCAGCCAAACCGTTATTACGGTTTGCAGAAAAATCATCCTCGTCGGCTTTTCTTTCAATCGTAGGTGATTTTTTTGGTGATGGATTTATACTGCAGGCATATTTAGTGTCTCCCTCTGATAGATAACAAAAAAGGAGAAAATTATTAACGATACTAGTAAATGAAACTAAATATTGAATAACAGTGCGAAGATACACATTCAGTCTTCCTAACTTTCACATTTTGGTTCACGTTAATTGTAGATAAAACCGATGATTTTAAATTCAAGTATTAGTTAAGGTTTTAGCAGTATCAAGACAAAATAGATCATGTATAGTAATTGGATAGGTAATATACAATTATGGATCAATGAAAATATGAATGGATGGATAAATAGATGGATGGGTAGATGGATGGACTGAGGGAGACTTATGAGTTCGGAAGCCAACGTATTTTATGAACTTTGTTGTTTAACGAACATTTCTCATAAATAACTATGAGTATGACCGTTAAAAATTTTAACAAGGGGCCAGTTGGGGGGATTGCCAAACATATCATTTCGCTCTCTCTAAACGACCGGCATTTGACAACATTTTAGACATTCCTCAGACCGCTGTAATTGGCCAAGCTGTTGCGGGTTTCCTGCCCATATTATTTTGATCTGTTTATGTGATGTGATATTATTTTTTGTACGCTGTAATTTTTTTTTGTCAACTCCTATCTATATAAATAAAAAATTGGTTGAAATTGGTGTAAATCCTTCTAAACTGAAACTTGCCAACACACAAAAGTAATAATGAATTTAACCAATCTTAGTACAGACCCATATTACTGCTTTCAGTATTCAACCGCTTGTTTTAAAAAAGAATACTTGCTTGAAAGCATTTCTGGGAAAGTTTAGCTCTCTTTATGATTTGCAATATGGTTTTTATCAGAAGTGATTCACTGAACATGCTAGTTTGAAAATAACCAATCAAACTCAAACTAATATTATGGATAAAAAGCTGTACACCAACGGAATATTTATTAATAATTTAAGAACACTGTTTGACATAGACGACTATTCAATAATCTTAAAGAAATTCGACTATTAGAGTATAAGTGGAGTTGTGAATGACTGGTTTGTCTCGTGCTTAATGATGAGAATCTTTCCTGGAAGAACCACGTTTTGTACCTACAATCTTGGCAAAAACTAATGAAACACCCTTCAAGATATACGATTTCATCGCTCATAACCCCCTCTCCCCTCACAATGTTGGAATACAGAACGAAAACAAACATTTTTTTGAACATTACATAATTCCCTAGCTTTGTGCCCAATTTTGAATTTATTTTATACCAACATTGTGTAGGGGGGTGGGGTTTTACTAAAATTTTGCATTTTGTGTTAGGTGTTTCATTAACTTTTTGCCAGGATTGTAGCCTCTCATAAACAAAATGCAAATTTAATGCTTTCGTGTGCTGCATTTTAGGTATTATTTTATTCAACTCACCAAAATTTGAAACGCAGGTAGCTGCTTCTGTTGTTATAACTGAACCCTGATTTAAAATACTTATTTGAGATTGCAGCTTTTGAACTTGTCCTGATTTACAAGCATCCATTATCTCACCAGCAATATCTGTAAGAAATAACGATCTTTATGAATTGAAGAACGAGAATGAAGCATGTGTGGAATATTTAAGGGTTAGTTACTGGATATAAATAGTATATTTAGTATTTTGCATGGCTGCATATTTTTACAAGTCTTACAAACACGCCCACTTGCTGCAGATTTTACAATAAACAAGAAATTATACAAATGTATGACGCGAAGCCAATTTCGAAATGAAAGTAGCTAATTGTTTTCATGAGCAGCTCTCGGAGTCCACTGAATTACAAGGAGTGTCTTACAGGATTTAATGGAACATAATAGTCTCTTCAGATATCTATTTACAAATTTTAACGAGCTTCAAATTTAAAAAATAAAAACCTTTAAAACTATTTACACCTGCTAACTAAAGAAAGCTCGAGATATAAATCTGGCTGTTTTTTTTCCTGCCAGCTCGTCAGACATTAGCTAATCATCACGCAGGTTCTACTCAGCGTATCCAGGGCGAATAACACGGAAAGAAGAATTTGATCCAGTCTTTGGTTTTCAAGATTATAAACTAGAACTAGAAGTATCTCAAAGATAGGTGAATGCTCCAGCAAAAGAGGCGGGCTATCGGACATTGGAGGAAGGAATGGTAAAGTTTTATTCATACCATACACTTTTTCTTTTTAATTTTATTAAGAACCAGTAAAATTTTGCCCAGGCTAAATGTTCATATTTTTTTTCAACAATTTGAGGCTCAAAATGTTGCTTGTGTTTCTGAAGGAAAAATGAATTTCATTGCCACAGTGAAGT